>CAJUYI010002951.1:0-26842 GCA_910591695.1 Galerucella pusilla | reverse complement strand
AATGAATGATTTATTACTCCTCGTACTTTCTGTACAGACTATACACTCAGTACATGTTGCGTTTTTAATGCATATTTGAGGAAGTTACAATGTATAGTTAAAGTAATCTCCATAACACAACCAAAAGGCAATGCAATTTTTATTGCAGGAGCTAATACAATTATTAACCTCCCCCTAATCACGCGGTTTTCGAAATGTCGGCGCACGCACCATAGCAGCAACTTCTGCTAGCGAAAAAATGATGGTGAAGCATTTATATATCTTGCAAGAGCTGTAGTGGGAGGTAGCATTTAAGGATATCCTCGTAAAAAAATAATTTACAAGGGTCAAATTTTTTACAAAAAAATCAATAACTCAAAAAATATGCATTTTTCGAAAAAAGTTTTCAGACAAAAATATACTAAAATTTTACGTAGATTTCAAAAATGTATTAATATACAGGGTGATCTATTCAAAATAACAAAGTTACAGTCGACTTCCGGTAGAACCGGAAGTATGCCATCTTTGAAAATATTTTAGTTAGAAAGATCATATCAGAAAACCCAAACGTAGAAATTTTCATGATTTTACTATAAGTATTTTGCCATATATAGATAGTTTTAACTCGTCGTGGGACACCCTGTATAAAATGCAATATTTTCAGGTGACGTGGTATCAAGATTCCTTCATCCTTCAGCCAACAGATCGTCGAACGATGTCCAAAAATGGCAACACTTACAGTTTAACCATCAGAAATGTTCAATCGTCAGATTTCGGTAACTACAGTTGCTTGGTAGCAAATTCAATAGGAAAGGACAAACGGTATATGGAACTATCCGGAAAACCTGGTCCAGCTAAAATTGTCAGCGGACCATACTCGAACCCACATGAGTATGATTTAAAATGGGTGGTACAATCTGTATTTCCCATAATCGAAGTGAGGATATTGTACAGGAGGATTATGGTGAGTGAAATTTAATATGGCTTTAATGTTAGTGGAAAAATATTTTTGTATTTTTACAGTCCAACGCTTCGTATCATCACCCGGGTCATTGGCACGACGTCGTAGTTAAGCCTGCTCAAAGTTATAACCCTGCAAATGCCGAACGAACTCAGCGCTACACGCTAACCAGTCTATTTCCTGATTCGGTGTATGAATGCTTGATTCAGACCAAAAATCAACATGGTTTTGGTGAACTGTCCGACCTCCATCAGTGGTCGACCTCGCCGAGGGGTCGGTTTATCGTGCACAGTGGTATTGGAAAACTAGATATTAATATTATGGCTACCATTTGGATAGCTATTTGTATCGCCGATATGTTGATAATATAAGATATTTGAAATTGTTTTACTATTTTTGTATTATACAGTGCTATTCAAAATTCCCCTCCACCCCTCGTCTTTTTTGAACGGCTACACTCACATCAATAAAATTTGGAGGGTGAAAATAAAGTGTTGTAAACTTCTCTACGAATGGTAACAGGTGACGTAATAGTAATAGATGACGTCACAGTGCCACTCTGGCCAATAATTTTAAATAGGATCATATGGCAAGTGATATTTGAAAGCCATATTAATTTTGTTTGGTTTCAAACTAATGTTGACGGATAAATTAAATAAATACCAAAATTATTATTTCACATTTAAATATTGAAGATTTTTCAGTCCGCCTCTGGTTAGTTGTCAAAAAAATTGACGTTTTTAATTTAACAGTATTTGTTGCTTTGCAAAGTTCTTCTAAATATCGATCATAAAACTTTATAAAAGTGGAAAGAAAGACGAGATGACAAACTACAGACCAATATCATTAATAACTTGTTTAGCAAAAATACTAGAAAAAGTGATTAATGCACGGCTTAATACATTTCTAGACAAATACCAGCTAATGTCAAGGTCTCAATTTGGTTTCCAAAAGTGCAAGTCCACTGATGATGCTCTACTGGAAGTAATAAATACTTTATACAAAAATATTGATGTGGGTTTACCTACAATTGCGGTCTTCCTAGACTTAACAAAAGCCTTCGACACCGTGGACCACTGCCTTCTTTTGGAAACACTAGAAGACATTGGAGTTAGAGGTACAGCACATGCTTTTTTCAAAAGTTATTTAACAAACCGATCTCAGAAAGTAAGAGTGGGTAATAAATGCAGTAAAGAACAAACAGTTACGTGTGGTGTACCACAAGGTACGGTTCTGGGCCCTGTTTTATTTAGTATCTATTTAAATAACTTATTTGTGGTTCAAAGTAACAGTAAAATCATCAGTTTTGCAGACGATACAGTTCTGATATATAGTGATCAGAATTGGTACGATCTAAAGTTAAAAATTGAAAATGATTTAATTTGTATAAAACAGTGGTTTGACTTTAGGCTTCTTTCAATCAATTATAAAAAAGCTGTTTACCTGCCTTTTGCATCCCTAGAACCAGATCTTCTGAACTACACCATTAATGTCCAAAAAAATACCAATATTCAACCTGCAAAACAAATAAAATATTTAGGAATTATGATAGACCCACATCTTAGATGGGATAATCATATTAACTACTTAGCTCAAAAATTGAGGTGTATATTCTATAAATTTAAACATATCTCATATCATCTACAATATAAACAAAAACTAATGGTCTATCGAAGTTTAGTTGAATCTCACCTAATTTACGGTCTAATCAGCTGGGGTGGAGTGGCGAAGACTTACTGTAACATTCTCCAGGTTTCGCAAAAAAGATTCCTCAAAATCCTTCTTGGAAAAACAAGAAGTTATAACAGTGAACTTCTATATACTGAAACGAAAATATTAGATGTTAGACAATTATATTTAAAAAAAGCGGTATTAAAACAACATAAACTTAAATCAAATCTGCAAATTCAAACTCACAATTATGCGACAAGAAACAAACATACTTACCTGAATCCAGCAATGAAAAAAACAGCTGGACAAAGAAGCTTTTTGTTTCTTGGACCTAAGCTATATAATGCTATACCCCAACAAATAAAATGTGAATCTTCTGTAAAGGTACTAACTCTAAAACTCCATGAATATATTTCCAAAACAAATAGACACGCTATTCACAATCTTATCGAAAATAATGATTAATAATGTTTCTATCAATTTCTATTTTATTCTATTCTATTAATCTTTTTCTATTTTATTAATCTTCAATTACATTATAAATTTCTATTAATTATTATGTATTACATATTATTATTTACTTGTCACCTAGTATAAGTCTTATAGTATAGTAGGTATTATTTCCTTGCAAACAAGCCTTATAGGTTTCGCAAGTGTATGTATTTATTTATTTCGCATAACGTCGTTTTGTTTATATTTATGTATTATTTCTTTTTTTTCTTTGAATTATGTGTAAATAAATAAATTATTATTATTATTATTATTATTATACTTTAAATATTTAATTTTATTATTGTTTAACGAGACGTTTAAGAGTTTACATAGGCAAAATGGTACGTACTCAAGCCGACAAAGTAGCAGCTATCTTTATAATTGGTGAATCTAAAAAGAATCTCCATGAAGCGGAACGTTTATTTAATGAGGGATACCCAGATCGCCCTATCTCGAGAACTTATTTGAGGGAGCTTCTTCACAAGTTTGAAGCAACAGGTAGTGTTCAAGATGCCAAGCGATCTGGTCGACCAAGATTTGGTGATGATAAAAAAATTGATATAGTTGCTGAAATGGTAGTAAACCCTATTTCCTCTCCAACCAAAGTTGCGTCTATCTGTGAGGTTAGTAAAAGTACAGTACAGAGAGTGTTGGCTAAAAATAAATTTTATCCATACAAGTTAAAAATCGTGCACCACCTTTCGGATGACGACCCCGACATAAGACTCGAATTCTGTGAATGTATGACTAATAAAATTAGTCAAAACCCACATTACACAAAAACAATTTGTTTCAGTGACGAAAGTACTTTTTGCCTCAATGGAAATGTGAATACACAAAATATAAGGTATTGGAGTGACACAAATCCTCACATTTTTCGTGAACAGCATACCCAATTTCCAGAAAAAGTCAATGTTTGGGCAGGTATTTTGGGAAACCACATAGTTGGTCCTGTCTTCCTAAATTCAAATTTAAGCGGTGAAGTGTATCTGGAGATGTTACAAAATGCAATTGAGCCGTTAATTCTTGAAATTCTGGAAGATAATCCAGATGAATTCGGCCATCTGGAAATAACATTTCAACAAGATGGTGCTCCTGCACATTTTTATGGTACAGTAAGACGTTACTTGGATGATGAATATCGAGGTAGATGGATCGGCCGGCGAGGTCCTATAGAATGGCCACCTCGGTCACCAGATCTGACACCATTAGATTTTTTATATGGGAGTACTTGAAATCCAAAGTTTATTCTACGGTACCAGATAGCATTAGCGTTTTGAAAGAAAGAATTATTTAAGAATGCAATGCAATTTCAGCTGACACATTCGAACGAGTACAACAAGAGTTTACTTATAGGATGTATTACTGTCAGAAAGTAGACGGAGCACATTTGGAACACTTGCTATAAGAATCCATTGTTGATATTTGATTAATTAAATTTAAAAAATAATTTCTTTAATTTTGGTATTTATTTAATTTTTCCGTCAAAATTAGTTTAAACCCAAACAAAATTAATATGGCTATGTAGCCAATGTCAATGCCTTTCAAACGAGATATCACTTGCCATAAGGTCCTATTTAAAATTATTGGCCAGAGTGGCACTGTGACGTCGTCTATTACTATTACGTCACCTGTTACCATTCGTAGAGAAGTTTACAACACTTTATTTTCACCCTCCAAATTTAATAATGTAAGTGTAGCCGTTCAAAAGATATGAAGGGGGAGGGGACTTTTGAATAGCACTGTATGAAATAGTATATTATACACCAAAATGGTGGAGAATGTTATTATTGACCGAGCACCAAAAATAAGGTGCGAGGCTTATAAATGTCTTCACCTCCATTGTGTATATATACAATTTTCTCCACTACTAGCCAAATTTAAGACAAAAATTAAAAATAATTCACAAACGCACCACGAGAAGCGTTTACCATGTCATCTGACTGACAAGTACACTGTCAGTTTTCGATATATTATGAACGCACTCGTTATGTCATCAGTAATTTTTGGTTGAGCGCGAATTTTAAACTATTTTTGTATCAAATTTGGATAGTAGTGGAAAAAATTGTATATAAACCATGGTGGTGAAGACATTTATGTCAATAATAATAGACTTCCCCACCTTGGTGTATAATATACTATTGTCATTTCATGAAAATGAAAATTAGGACTGTAATTGTATAATATAACGCAAAAAGTAAGTGGAAGTGGAAAAAATACTATTTTGTGAAAACTATTATTATTATTATAACTTTTAAGATAAAGTTCCTATTTTATAAAAAAAATGAATAATATGATCGATATTATAATAACTGACAAATTAAAAAAGGGTTGAATATATACAGGGTGGCCTCTAAGCTATGTTACATTTTGGTATTTCCTATCTTTACTTTTTAAATTCTGGAGAATAGTTGAAAATATTTCTCAAAATTTTTTAATTGCTTTCAATTTGACTTATTTCTCCAATTATCTCAACCCTAGATACAAACTAACAACCTATTTGAAGGACAGACCTGTAAAATATAAAATTTTATCATGTGCTAAAAGGGGTTGGGGGCAGAAAGTCACTGTCGAACATACTGTATCACAAAATAGTATTAACACCTGAAAAATGTTTGCCTGACAACAGCTTTTTTTCAACCGAAATAAATCAAAAATGTAAAATAACCTAACAAAAACAAAAATGATATTGGTTGTATTCGAACTAAAACTTTTTATTAAAACAAAAATCAAAAGATGATTCACCCTTAGGGTGATTTATTGATAATCAAGAATTCCAATTGAAATCAAAATTCTCAAATACAGGGTGTTTCAGTAACATATAGCCTCGTTGCTCAAAAAATTTTATCTTAAAGCCTCTGTGAGGGTCAAAACAAATTCTTGGGGTCAGTTTCCAAAACAAAATTTTCATTACAATGTTGATAATAATTTCTACTTAATAAAAAGTGTGTAAGAATGAAATATTTAAAAATTTCTTATAATTTATCTTTTGGTGGAAAGGACAATAAGTGCTTTCGGTCAATAATTATCATCTTTTCCACCTAAAGATAAATTATAAGAAATTTCTAATTATTTTTCTATTTGAAATGTTATCAGTCACTTGAATGCGGATACTGCTCTGGCAATTTTTTTCTAAGCTACTCATGCTTCAGTATTTTACTTTTGCTAATAGCGAGGCTCACCTTTTTCGAAATACCCTGTATATTTGTATTTGGAATAATCATATTTTTGTGATAAAATTTTGAATGTATTTTATTATATTCACCTCTATTAGTGACAAAAAATAATATAACAGTTCTAAAAATTGTCAAATATTATTTAACTTAAAATATTCTAGTCATCTAAAATGTTTTAAAAATGATAACCCAGCCATTCGAAAGTGATTAAATAAGAAGTATTTTTATAGATATAAGTATTTTAATTCCTCCCTAACCAATCATACATCAGATCACCACTCATCCTATGAACAGTTTTTGCAATAGAGGAGCTCAGTCTAAGGTCAGTCTGACTAGAATGACAGTTAAGGTCTACCATTCAAAACATAAGATTTTTGCATATAATATTTCTCGTGTATTTTTGTATTATTATACTTTTCACGTTCCAACCACAGAGATAGTGTTGATAGTGACAAGTGACAGTTTGGAGTAGAAAACCTTCATATAATAACCCTTTTTGGTGTGTGTCATTGATTGTTAATGTCCTTCTAGCCCATAAGGTTGGAAGAAATGGAAAAAAAGGCAGGTCTGTTAAACTTAATCTTTGACTTAAAAAAGCGTGACCTATCAATCGAGAGACATTACAACATTCAAAATAGGATGCAGGCGTTTCTTTGGTATTGGTATAGATATATAATATTTTTCAACAGTCTATACCTTGTTTAAAATTTTTACGTACACCCATGAGCAAACCTCAATAAAAGAAACTCTGACATTATGATATCAATTAATTTTTTTTTTCAAGTTGTTAGTTCTTTTTGGTTTCCAAATTTTTACTTTCACAAATTCACACACCTATTGTCTACTATTCAATAAAATACCTAAAAAAATGTTTAATTCCTCTTGCAAATAAATATTAATGAACATAGTGTTTAGTTAGGTACAGTTATTTACGAATTGTCAATATGGGCACTCCGTTAAAAAGTGCATCAAAATTGTTGTATCCCAGAATATTATCCCCTGTATCTCCAAAGTATTTAAGTGTATTAAATCATGTCAGTAATGTGGAAAGGTGAGTAATTTGTAAAATCAATAATAGCAATAATAAAAAATATTCACTTTTTGCAGAACAAAACCAAAATTTAGGAAACTTGATTTTTTGGAATGTGAACAAACCGTCCTTACTCCAATTAAAATTCATGTTACTCCAGTACGAGAAGAAAGAGAACAATCTGTTGAAAAACAAGATGTTCTTATAAATACTCCGAACAAGCAAAAAATTATAACAAATGGTTTGGAAGATGGAAGGTATTTTAATATTTTAGGTCAGGGTCGATTTGGAAGAGTGTTTAAGGCTTTGTATAAAGGTAAGTATACAGTGTGAATCATTTATCTATATTGAAAAGTATTTGTTACCATTGTTTACTAATATAGGTACAGGGGGGGTATGTGAATTTTCACTGAAATTTCTTTCGGTCTTGATGTTTCTATATCTTTTATACAGGGTGACCCATGACGAGTTAAAACTATCTGTATATGGCAAAATACTTATAGTAAAATCATGAAAATTTCTACGTTTGGGTTTTCGGATACGATCTTTCTAACTAAAGTATTTTCGAAGATGGCAGACTTCCGGTTCTACCGGAAGTCGACTGTAACTTTGTTATTTTGAATAGAGCACCCTGTATATTAATACATTTTTGAAATCTACGCAACATTTTAGTATACTTTTGTCCGAAACCTTTTTTCGAAAAATGCATATTTTTTGACTTATTACTTTTTTTGTAATAAATTTGACGGTTACAGACAAATTATTTTTTTACGATGATACCCTTAAAGATATGAAAATGGTTTCTGTTCGGTTGCTTCTAGCAAGGTCAGACGTATTTGAATCTAGGCTGGAAAATTTTTCATTTTATACAGGGTGTGTATAAAAAGTGTTCGAAGTTTAACTTCATAAATATCAAATTTCTTTATTTTCTTAAATAGAACCACCCGTTTTTTTTTCTATTTTAATGCATTCAGGGGTAAACAATAAGGCAAATTCATGTATACTTTCCTATATATAAACCTTACCGTTATCCAGATATTGAATGTTTTCTGTAAATTTTGAGAGATGCAGGTGTGGTCTAAACTTTATTTTGACCCGTTGATACAAGCACTAAGAAATGAAAAAGATTATGTAAATTTGCTTTTAATACATGGTAAATATGGCAAAGTTGTTACAAGAACGTATGTGCTTTATTTGCAGTAAGATATCCTGCATCTCTAAAAATTTACAGAAAACATTCAATATCTGGATAACGGTAAGGTTTAGGTATAGGAAAGTATACATGAATTTGCCTTATTTTTTACCCCTTAATGCATTAAAATAGAAAAAAACCGGGTGGTTCTATTTAAAAAAATTAAGAAATTTGATATTTATGAAGTTAAACTTTGAACACTTTCTATACACACCCTGTATAAAATGAAAAATGTTTCACCATAGATTCAAATAGTTCTGACCTTGCTAAAAGCAACCGAACAGAAACCATTTTCATATCTTTAAGGGTATCCTCTTAAAAAAATAATTTGTAAGGGTCTGCAAACGTCAAAATTTTTACAAAAAAATTAATAACTCAAAAAATATGCATCTTTCGGAAAAAGTTTTCAGACAAAAGTATACTAAAATTTCACGTAGATTTTAAAAATGTATTAATATACAGGGTGTTCCCTTTAAAATAACAAAGTTACTATAAGTATTTTGCCATTACAGATAGTTTTAACTCTTCGTGGGACACCCTGTATAAAGATATAACGGCGAGGTATCCCGAAATATAAATTGACCATCCTGTATACTTTTTTTACATTCCCATTGGAGCATCAATATAAATGAACAGTTCTTTATGACTCTACTTGTATAATATTTTTTTTTTTCATTGCAGATAAATCGGTTGTGATGAAATTAGTGAAAAAATTATCAACAAATAATAGAGAAAAAAATGCGCTTTCTTTAAGCCACCAGAATATTGTAAATATTTTAGAAATAATCGAAAATGAAAATGGCAAATTTTCCCTAATAATAATGGAATACACACCAAATTGTACAAATTTAGATACTATTATTAGAAATTCCTTATTCGATATAGAATATTCAAAATATGCAAAAGATATAAGTGAAGGAATATTATATTGTCATAAAAATGGTATTCTACACTTGGACATTAAACCAAGTAATATTTTAGTTTCTCACGGACTTTGTAAAATCTGTGATTTTGGAAATTCCTTTAATTTAAATGAAAACATAATCAGCGATTACGAATTTCATGTAAGTATGATCCGAAAACTAAATGTTTACTACACAATTTACTTGGTTTGGTAAGTTTGGTTGCCTATACCATATTTTCTATGTATATTAGGTTGCCTACATTGAAAATGTAATTTTTCACTGTCTATGTAATCTGTAACCGTTGAATTATAGCTTTTAGGGAACTATTCATTACGCCGCTCCAGAAATACTATTAGGTAAAACGCCAACTGAAATGGCAGATATATACTCCATGGGAGTAGTTTTCTGGCAAATGAAAACTAGGCAGTTGCCTTACAAAGATATTGATAATATTGAGTGCATTATATACAAGGTAAAACAAAACACTCCGGCTTTCAATTTAATCTGTTTGACTTGTTGTTTAGGTTGTTAAATGGAATTTACGACCAGATTTGGAAGAGCCCATAGATGTTTTCTCTAATTTGTATCAAAAATGTTGGAATAAAGATCCAAATGAGAGACCAGAAATTTCTTATATATTACAAATATTATACAGCATGTAGTGTTTTTGTTAGAAAGTTTTGTTTTGTTATACAATGTTGAATATTTGCATTTTAATAAATAATGAATTAAATTGAAAGTTGGTTTGATACGCCCATGGGTCGGTAACCACAGATTACCCTAGTAACATTTGTGTCTGTGTAAAATTCAAATTTGACTATTTCCCGCTGAAAACTGACATAAGCGACATAAAACAAACCACAGAAGTATATAGTTGGTGGCCAAGATCAAGAATGAAAAAATAGCAAATTATAATTTCTATAACTAAAATAACACAGATGATAAATATTTATATTGGTGAAGAGTTTCTCCTTATATTAGATGTTCACGTAACCTAATTTGAATTCATAATAGTTCATTTTTATAATCAGTGTTTGTTGTTTATAGGTTATGTACGGTCCAGATCAATAAAATAAGGTTCTCAAATTTGTTACTGAAGTATTGTGATGTCTTTTAATTAATAGCAAATTTCATATATTTGACGAATGTTTTAAAGTGGAAAATTATACTCACTAGAATGCGTTCATAATTCAACACTGTTACGAAAAAGGGGCCCCCATCTTTTGGAAGTTATATTGTCAGCAGCTGTCACTAAAATGCACTTCTCACTTATTTAGTTCACTATGGTGCGATATTCAATTGTCTTTTTAACTGCGGAAGAGCGTCTTAACACAGTGAATGTTCAACACATACTGACTGCTTCCATCCCAATGTATTTCTAATGGGATACAATTCCACAGGTAATTTGATTTTCATTGAAAATTGTAAATATGGTGACGTATTTTGCTATACGAATTTGCTCAAATTTATTTTTGTTGAAAAATGTCTTTTCAACATTAGGAAATTGAAGAGCATATTAAATTATGACTATTCACTGAGTTTCACTTGATTCTGTTCATTATTAATTGCACACTATTCAATTGAAAAACACTTAGGTTAGACTGGTAGCTGTCACATTTGTGAAATCTACATTTTTCACCATTAAAACACTTTTAACACCAAATACAGCCTAAATCTACTTATATTTATAAATATTATAACATTCTTTGAACTTGGTGTGGATTATTTTGTTTTAAAACTTGTCTCACATCTCAAAACTATGTTCCTTGTAAAGGAGATATTCCCAGGTCAAAATTAAATTGCTCGTTCTTGCTTGTAAATTCTTTCTGGATACAAAATGTTGTGGAAATTATTTAATCTGATCATTAATCTTTCTGCACATTACCTTAGATTTTCTCCATAAGTCATTTTAAAGATAGTATGTTGATTTTAAAATGAACCTACATTCTCATGTATACTTAAATGTCAAAATTATTTTAAGAATTAGCTATTGCTTTATTTTGAAAGTTATGTACCTTAATAAAGAGAAATTATTATAAATAGATAGATATATAGATTTACCTAGAGGTAATACTTAATAAGGGGCATGAAATAAATAACAAATATTTCCAAAATTTATTTAATGTCAACAATAATCACAATATCCAACAAATATAACAATAACAAGTAAAATTAAATACATACACTACTAAACTACATATTTGTCACTAAATAACAGTATACAGAGCCATCCATTTAAAAGTACATGATCTCTTGTGGTTTCCAATACAATTTAAATGCATCTCCCTGTATTATCCGGTATACTAACAAAGAAACATTCTTAAAAGCAAGCGGTATTATACCAAAATTAATATTTAAATGCATCACATATTTTTCTGGGGATGATTACGATACAGCCACAAAAATATTACACGGAATCACAGCTTTCCTACACTTATTGCTTTTTTCATGAATTCAAGCAGTGTCATCGAAACTTCTAGATGCAATGCTTGAAATCTTGAAAAAATACATAATTGCCAAATATAGGTTACTATAATTACATATTAAATTCACAAAAATATCAGAATTCTCAAGAGACAGGAAGGAATAATTTCAAAATAAAGTATATCAGTAGTTTTACGATACCCTACAAACTACCTTGGGTTAGTTATAAAATAGTATAAGCCCTAATTTCTGAATAGATATTACTTTGTCTTCTTTAGGAACAACTAAAATCAGCATGGCTCAAAAACATGCTCACGTTCTGCTGCAAGTTAAGCAATTTACACTGATACAGATATATGCAGAATGTTTCATTGGAAACACTTAATGGCATTTACTGTAACTGAGATACTGGATGTTTTATTTATTTGCAAGTTCATAACCAACGATCAATCTCATATATATTTTTTATATTAGGTACCTACAAATTTTTCTCAATCACATCCCAATGAAACAACCAGTATACAGTGCTGTTGGGATCTCATTTTGATGAATCTTTGTAAATTTAATATATAACAGATACTTGGCCGAATAATGTATTACACCATTTACGTACATAAAGCACGAGATAAAAATACATTGCTTTAAAATTAAGGATATGTTTCTATATGAGCAAAAATATTCTATCATGTATGATTATATAGCCTAAGCGATTTAAAACATTTTTAGGCACATGCTTTGATTAAATATATGAACACTGTTGTTTTCTTTTACTGGTAACAGCGGGGTTTTAGCGTACATCACTATCTAAATGTATCAACAAAATAAAGCTAGAGAAAATTTCCGTATTAGATTTCAACAGTTACACGAAAAAATTGCAAGCTAGACAAATAAATAGAAGTAGTTCGTTTTCTCTGCATTTTCCTATATTTTTTCCATATTTTCCACTGGCTTATCCCCTATTTTCCATTTCTCGCTTCCCTCTTTGTCCATTTAAAATCAGCCAAGTCTAGAAAATAAGTATTGCTATTGGAACTCCTAGCGACATCTATTGTCGAGTAGTTCATTCCAACACTTCAAATAAATTTGTAGATACAGGCAACTCTGTTGAAAATAGTATATTACCCCTAATAACACAAGATGTCCATTGGACATCCGTTTGATGTCCAGTATGTGTCCAAGGTGTCCATGGACATATTTTGGACATCCATAGGATGTCCACATATAAATGTCTAATGGACGTACATACGAAGTAGTCCATATGGTATCCATTTTATATCCTACTCCGAAATGTCCATAAAACATTGTCCATCTGATGTCCATGTGAGGTTATCCATTGAACATCTAATTGAGGTAATCCATAAGGTGTACATTAGATGTCCTCTTCTCAAAAATGTGAATATAATACTTACGAGTGTGGTATTACTATAATATATGAGTAGTTTATATACCTAATTGAAATATACCTATATTTATAAAAGTAAGTGTCTGAATGTCAAATTTATGATATAAAAAAATAACAGCAATTAACCACCTGAAAATGAAACGTTCTTATTTCATATGAAAGAAATTCAGAAAAGTTGACTCGAACGCGAACAACCAGTCAAAACGCCATGAAATCAACAGAAACATATTTCGAGGTTCTGGCATTTCTACGGTTCTCGCACACTCGACTTGCCGCTACTGCAGCGAACTGACGGTTGGGTTGGTACACAGTATAGATGACAGTGGTTGGTAGCTATGCTGCGGGCGGCCTATGCGGTTATGCGCCAAGAAAGTGAGGTTATTTTTATTTAGCATTTTGCTTGCAAGGAAGCGTCCTTATTATTACAGCTCATCAACTCAAAGTTCTCAAGTTGTTTTGGTACAAGTTTGTTTTAGTGTGGTGTGCAGAATCACAATCAGTTGTGAATTTAATTTCAGGGTGAGTCTGAAAGTGTGATTTTTAATTATCGTAAGAGAGAGAGAGAAAACAAAATATCTTAACAAATATTGTAACTGATGCAGTTGGGGACATACATGAAATTTCTGAAGGAATCCAAACAATAAAAATAAGAGAAACTGGAAGTGAATGTAGAGAATCAATATTCAACATTTTTCCCTTTCCAATTGACACCATGGAAAAATTCAAAGAAGCAGAGAATTTCTGGTCAGAAGAGTCAAATTTCAAAGCATTTGTGAGTAGTTTGTTATATTTATTTTTATATATTATTGTAAGTTACTGAAATCTTTCTGGCAAAATGCTTTCAAATGCAGTGTAATGATGTATCTGCTATAAATATCCTGAGCAATATGTATTGATGCAATTCTCTCTTTGTTCCTTCCTGTCTTTGAATATCTGATTATTATGTTTTTTAAAGGACATTTTTTCTAGGTTCATGAATTTTCTAAAATTGGAGGAAATTCCGTCTACGACTTTGTGAAAAGGGCGATGAGTCAAATAGTGACAAACAATTTGTCATCATCTTTCACATGGTTTCATCATGGTTTGGGACCAAATCGAAAGATGCATTAGTCAAATCCAAACTTGCAGCAGTTTTATTGAGTAAGTACAAGTTGATCAAATATAAATTTATCCACTTCAACCAATGTCTTAAAAACTGAAGATGAAATACATAATATTCAGCTTCCTCTGAATGACTTGAATTTTTTTTTGGTATCGGCTGTGATTCATTGAATCTTGGTCATAACTCTTCAATCATCCTTCAATATCAGTAGTTATTCCTCTAGTAGTTTATAATGAATTTTTAGGTGCAGCTGATAATGCCAGTATTAGTTGTGATAAGAAGACTGTTGAGGATGCAGCTAGAAAATATTTAAGGCGAGCAAAGGAAAGGAGTGTGTTTGAAAGACGACATTAGACCCTCAATGTGCTCCAGTTTATTCATTTATTCATTATTTGGTTATTATTCGTTTATTACATTCTACAGTACTATATATGTACTTGAATGAATTTTTTTTTTTTTTTCTAGAGTACTATATGTACCTGAATTGTTTTTTTTAGTATTATAAATGTGATATATTTTATTGTGACATATACTATTTGGTTTTCACTTTATTATAGTTATATAATATACGCATATAATTTATTGTATCACATCCCCTTTATAACCAATGGATGTCCAGATTCTATAATATAGATATCCATATTGTCGAATGGATGTCCTTTGGATGAACTATTATATTCTTATGAATTTCCATTGTGGATATCCTATGGATGTACATTAGACATCCTATGGATGCACATTTGACATCCTATGGATACCCATATGCAGTCCAATGTACACATTTTAGATGTCCAGATTGTCCAATGGATGTCCATTGGATTGACTATCATGTTCCTATGAATCTAAGTTGTGGACATCCATTGGATGTTCGTCCGGGACATCCTATGGATGTCCAAAAAGGTGGAAAGTGAACGTCCAATGGATGTCCATATGCAGTCCAGTGTACACATTCTAGTTGTCCATTGGATGTCCAGATTGTCCAGAGGAGCCTGTCCAATGGATATCCAATGGACTAACCTGTGTTATTAGGGACGTAACGTGTGCGGAAAGTGACATTTTTCACACGAGTGGGAAGTATTGTCTCACGAGCGCAGCCGAGTGAGACAATCCCACGAGTGTGAAAAATCACTTTCGCACAAGTTATGTACACTATTTTTCCTACGACCACACGATATACTTTTACCAAATTAGGCATGTATAATCTTGCTTTTTTATGTAGATGTGAGAGGTTTTACATATGTGTATTTGTAAATACTTTATATGGTTTTGATTACTTACCTTTGAAATTGGCCCAGAAAATTGTGGTTTTTATGCAATGGAAAAAAGTACCTTTATAAAAAAGTTAGAATTAATATTTAACTTGTTGCCTACCTGTAGGAGATTGAAAGTATTAACTAGCTATTTTAAGGATTCATTGTTCAAATAATTGAAAACGGATATTTATTGTTTTAATAACATGAAAGTCCAATAAATGTCGATATAAACACATTTTATTTTGGAGAATAAATAAACTGTTGTGTATATTTCCTTAGCGCTTACTATAGTATCTTGGACAAGAACCATAAGCTACAACAGTGGGATGGCCGAGCGGTCTAGGCATCCGTGGGCTCAATTTTTGACAAGCAGTAGGGTGGTTCGAGTCCGGGCTCGGTATTTTTTTTTTAATTTTAAATGAAATAAATAGATTATATTATATTTTTATATGGACAAATCAACTTAGGAAATAAGCATTTCACATATACATATTAATTTGCGGAGTAAAAAGACTAGCATTTCAACATTCAATTTGACAGCTTTTTTATCCGCACACGTACGGATAAGATTTTTTTCCGTACGCGTATGAATAAAGGTCACTTTCCATAGAACTAGTCAGTGCGATATATGTCACTTTCCTATGTGGTCGTAGGAAAAGATATTTTTCATGGGGAGCAAATTCATGGAATTTGCCCTATATTACAAGGCTCATTGCGAATGAAATTTTGAGCAAAAACTCTACAAATCTTCTAGAATAATTACCGAAATCCTCTAATACAACTGTTTAAACAATTTCCATTTATTTGTTGAAGCCTTTGACAACAAAACATTCCATTTACAACATCTAAGTTGAGCTATATCAAAGGGCAAACGCAACTGCATAATTTATTTATAAACACCCTGTGTATTTTCGAAAAAGTATGTTTAATTACAGTGAAATTGCCGAGTAAGTGGAAGGTGCACAAGCAAAAGTCTATCCTATAGATTATAAAGTACGTTTTCAAAATATGAAATTTGACAAAATATTTTTGTTTACATCGATGTCTCTCAATATATAAGGTGTGGCAGAAAAATAGTCGATTAGAAATATCTCTAGAGCCGTAGTTTATAACGTTTTTTAATTGGATAACCAGTATATTTGTTTGCCGCACTCTGTATATATGTATAAAAAATAGCAAAAGTGTTTAAAAAATATATCAAGATGTGGAACTGGATATTAGGCAAGCAGCTGGTTCTATTGACGTACGTATATTTCAACAGAAAATGACGTAAAACGAAGTGTTAAATATTTTGTCAAATTTTTCAGATATAAAAGCGATTATATTATAAGTAATACGATTATACAACAGTCTATAAGGATATTTTGTTGATTGTTTTCTTGAAATACTTGAAGATTGTATCTGGCTAAATATCTTGTAGATAAAAGAGAAATACTGACGTTTTACAGTACATCATGGAGATCGTTTAACAAACAGGTCATTTAAGATAATAGTGATTAAAAGTAGTCGTAATTTGACAATTTAGAAATCTGCTCTAATGGGTAGATTCATAATATACTATACGAGGGCTGTTCACAATATATTTTTATACTGTATGTGTGCCAAATAGTTGTATACAGATGAAAAGAGACCGTTCAAACGATGTTAATAATCCTGTTTGTTTCAATAACTGAGCTTTGAACCTATTTAAACATTTCAAGTTCCATGTGTTCTTAATAGATGGCGGTGTGGTGTATCTCCACACTCAAAATCACCTAGGTTATGTAAGTTTTCAATAGATGGAGCTGTGTTTCAGTTACAAACATTAAACGATATACAGATCTATTCCAGCCATGCGATTTATCTGTAAAAGCTATTCCCAATTTTTGTCGGCAACAATGTTAAATACCAATAATTTATTGTTAAATCGAAAGCAGTGTACCTATATATTTTACCTATTGCAGATTGTAATTTGTCCATTTATTTTCTTGAACTATATTATCATCACAGTATAGGAACGAACCAGTATGTTATCTCGTGACTTTACACTGCCGAGCTCTCTGTGACCTACAACGTCGTTCGGATGAGTAACTGATACTGTGTTATTATTTTATTCTTATCTGTGTTGATCTCACTTATTTTTCAAAAGTCAATAATATTACCAATCTTGAATTTCTCCCAATAAACATTTAAGCTGGCAAAGCTGCTTTCATATCAGATTGGTAGCTGGAACTGAAAACACGCCCAACGCTGACTCTCTTTCAAGTAGTTTTGCTCATATTTTCCTTTATTTAAGTAAATCGTATGGCTCGAATAGACTTTTCGCGATGTGTATATTCGTCCAAGGGCACTATGAAAGCTCATTTCTTACTTAATGTTGAAATTATTTGTTTTATTTGAACAGCCCTTATATAATTCAAACAAAATCATTTTTAATTAATCAAATTTAGTAAATATATATTATATGTTGCACAGAATGATCAGTCAATGCTTAAATTCGTAAAAAAAATATTAGGTAAGCATTTTACATTTCAAAAATTCCAATATACACATTTTTTTGAATATTATGTACAACTAGCTAGGTACCTAATCGGCGTTTTTTAAAAGTATGATTATTACATACAATGATTGTATTCCGTTTAGTTTATTTATAATAGACCTTTGTTATAAGTACTCGTCCTCTTAAGCATTTTTTCATCAAAAAAATTTGAAAAACTCACTAATAACTAGAACTCTCTATTCATTTTCTTGTGAAATTATTATCAATTATCGGAAAATTTACAAATTTAGTCCAATTCCAACATATTATTCATATAAGTGATGAATCACCAATTTTATACAATATAACGAAATCAAAAGTCTTCTGGAGTACTTTAAGAGTAACAGAAAACTTGATTAGAAATGGAATCGTAACATTTCACACAAATTGAGAAAAAATAGTTGAGTTATAACCGTTCCTGAAGGTAAATATCCAATAAAGGAGTTAAATCTAAGGTCAGTGTGGCAAACAAAAAGTGGTTTTGTCTGACAAGAATGACAGTTAAGGTCTACCATTCAAAACATAAGATTTTTGCATGTTTTTATCATTGCGAACATCTATGTTGCTTCATTAAAATAATGAATACACCCCCGAAGCGTATATTTTGAAATTTAAAATGACTTTTTAGCTGAATACTCTACATATCGGTGGCCAATTATTATTGGCATGTTACCATTTTTTCATATCTGTTATCTGTCACTAGTTATGTCAGATGTCAGTGGAAAAGAAGAAGAATAGAGAAGAAATAGAAATAAAAAGAGGAAGAATAGAGATACAACTAATTAGAAATGTTGCAAAAATCCAATCGAAAATTGACATACACAATAAAACGAATATCAACAAAAATCAATATAACTGACATTTGACATAACTAGTGACAGAATAACAGAAATGAAACGGTGACTTGCCAAGAGTTACTAGAATTGTCGGCCACCGATATGTTGAGTATTCAGCTAGAAAGTCAAATAAATTTCAATATATACGTTTCGGGGGTGTATTCATTATTTTAATAAAGCAATATAGATGTTCGAATGATGAAAAAAACATGCAAAAATCTTGTTTTGAATACTGTCATTCTTGTCAGAAAAAACTGACACTGACAGACTGCAACTATTCTGCAACTTTTCTTTCAACCCCCACTGTTTTTATCAAATGTAAAGGTTCAACTTCTTGGACTAAATTATGGTTTGGCATATAACGAGTAGGTACTCGTTATTTCTATAATGTATTAGCACAGTACAAACCTAGCTATTCTACCAATAATCTTAGAATTTCTGAAATAAAACCAGTTTGACAGTCCTCGATTAAAATTATCTTACCAACCAGTGGAACATTTAAGTACTACTAGTAGGAGAATTGGTGCTAGATTCGGAAGTAACACTGCCTGTAACGATCAACCTAGTTGGAGGAGCTGGAGGAAGCCTTGGAGAATCTTCGCAAGGTGGAAGCACGTTTTCTAAGTACGTTCCTGATACGTTACCGTGGGGCAAATAATGAGCTACTACTACAAGCTTACCCGATCTTCCGCGAGCTTTGCCAACTCCGCATAGTCGTGTCGAAACCCACACCATTTGGGTAAAGTGACCTAAAAAGAGATACTTTTTTGGAAATTTTCATTTTAAAACATTCAAAATACTATATCGAAAACTCAAAGTATCAGATAAAATCGTATTTATAGTAATTGAATATAAAAATTTAGTTTCCTTTGGTTTTTATACAACCATTATCTTGCTAATATTCCATTAAATGAGTATGTTAAACCTCGAGAGGCTTTCAATATTTGAGGTTAGTCAATATTTAACAATCAATCAATACACAACTCGATTTAAAAGTCTTCAAATACATAATTTCCTCGTGAATTGGTTGTCAGTATTAGCCAAATTAGTGATTTTCAGTAAATATTCGACATTTACAATGTTGCCACGTTTACCGATCTACAAATAATGAAATTAGACTGTACCTGCATTAACATTATCATGTAAACTTTCTGGTTCCTTGCCATAATTATATTGACGCACTGCTGAGTACCAATAAGTCGCTACTTCTTGACCTGGAAAATATCGAACGTTCATTCTACATTTCTAATTTCTTATTTTTAGTTAAATACCTGATATTTCTTGGACCAATCCATTAGAAGGTCGACAAAATAGATTTTGTCCAATATCTTTGTCATATCTGTAGTAAAATCTATTTGTATGAGCTAAATGATTCGCCCAAGTTTGAGCAAGGTAGCAAAGCTAAAAGAAAAATGTTTTTCTTATTGTCCAGAATCTAATTTTAAGTAGAGGCCAAATTTTTTTTTAATGGTGAATGCACCGGTCGAACAGTTAACAAATTTTCATGAATGGTGGAGGGACGACAGAAGCTAAAATTTGTTTTTTGAAAAAAGGAGTTTGTATGAGATCGTTTTAAAAGAATGGTGGTTGTGCTGCCAAAATTTCAAAAGATGGCGCAGGGGTTGGCGTGGTTTTTAAAAACGGTGGGTTTGTTGGTAGAATGGCGAAGGAGCGCGCAATTTCTCGCTTGAAAAAATGGTGACTGGACTGGTCGAACAGTCTACAAATATTCATAAACGGTGGAGGGCTAACCGAAGCTAGAATCTGTTTTTTTAATGGTGAAGGAGCTCACATGATCTCGTTTTAAAAATGGTGGCTGCGTTGTCCAAATTTGGAAAGATGGCGAAGGGGTTGCGGTTTCCTATTTGGAAATGGTGGATGCGTTGGTAAATTGGTTGAAATGGCGAAGGAGCTCGCTTTAAAAAATGGTGGATGTGTTGGCCAAACATTTGCTATCTTATACCAACTGACAAACAAGCATTGCATTTTCCATATATTTGAAAGAATGGGGAATGGGTTGGCAGATTATTCAGTGGCATTTGCTGCTCGGTCTCCATAGAAGTGGTGGATATGCTTGAAATGAATCAGAATTTTGTCGCTAAGACGAAATATCTGGCAAAATAATACATGTCCAGTAGATTTGAAGCTTTGGCTTATCGATTAAGATAAATTTTTGTGTAAATAAAAAAACATTTCTATTTAAAATTTTCTATTGTTAACAATTCCAAGAAAAGTATTTGAAAGGCACTAGAATGAATTCAAATAACCATTTTATATTGAAATTGAGCTTTCACTATCCATTATAATCATATACATTTAAAAAGTAAGCAGGGTAGGAACGAAGCCAAAAAAAGGAAGACTGTAAATTCAAAATGCGCAGCACGTAAATTTCATCTAAATTATCTTTACTTCAAGATAGACAGTTCCATGTTTTATTACTAAGAATTTATAGTGTAGAAAACAATTTCGACCTCTTATTTATATTAATATTGAAAAATCCTCCACTTTGAAGCTCTAACTTACCTCCGAAGACATGCAACAAGATGGTATTGAAAAAGTATAGTATATTTCAAAGTGATTCGTTACGGAATTAAGCAACAAGAAGGAATTGGATCCAAATACCATTACCAGACTTGGAAAGAATGCCATTCAATGGTACACAGACGGCTCAAAATCAATAGAAAGAACTGAGATAGGTGTGTTCGGACTAGGAACCGAACACTCTGAAAGCTTGGGAAAAACCCCAAGTATCTTTCAAGCGGAAATCCACGCCATGAGATAATGCGCCCAGTTCAGTAATGATAAAGGATACAGAAGAAAGGATTGTCATAATGTCGGATAGTCAAGCAGCCATTAAAGCACTGAGCTCTTGTGTAATCAGCTCCAAAATGGTGTGGGAATGCCTAGACAAACTAGGCGAGAACAATGTAGTCACCTTACTATGGATTCCAGGACACATTGGAATAGAAGGGAATGAAATAGCAGATGAACTAGCAAAGAGGGGGACTGAAATACCTTTCTGGGGGCCTGAACCCTTTTGCGGAATCAGCCCCAATGTAATATTGGAAGCAATAGGTAAAGCCGAGAAAAAGAGAAGATATGACCATTGGAAAGATCTAGTAGGGCTTATACAATCAAAGACTCTTCTGGGTGACTACAATTTTTTAAGATCAAATGAATGCATAAATCAAAGTAAAACTGCGCTAAAAGTTTTAACAGGGATCCTAACTGGGCATTATCGCCTGAACGGGCACCTGAAAAAGCTCAAAATAGTGAAGAGAAAGAAGAATACAGATTTTGTGGCATGGAAGAAGAAACCTCTATCCACATACTTTCCAACTGCACAGCACTTCAGAATCCCAGAGCACAGCACCTGGGAGATTACTGGATAGAAGAGGAGCATTTATATAAGCTGAAGCCTGCAGACATCCTGAAATTCCTCCTGGAAATGGGACAGAAACTAAGTAGAAGTAAGGGGGCACAATAGATCTTTTAGGTCTCAGTGAATATGTCACTTCAAATTACATACATACATACCTCCGAAGACATTGTTAAAGGCGGTGCTGCGTGTCTTTGTCTATAAACGTTGTGCCAACATAAACAGTCCGTTATAAAATCACTATCTTGCCATGCCGTTTGTATTTCAGACATATCTAGCACCATACTCACTGGACGGTTAGTTAATATCTATAAAAAAAATCATCATTTTACAATAAATTTGTAAATAATAATTTGATACAATAATCTCCGAAAAACAAACTGGGAAATCAAAACCCTCCAATGTCTGTAGTGGCATATAGGTAATAATAATAATAATAATAATAATAATAATAATTTATTCATTAAAATACAATATATAAGGACAATTGGTTAATATTCTAAAATAGATAAAATGAATAAATTTGCTCTCGATAAGTGAGTACTCACTTGTTTCGAGTTAGAAATTACAGCATTTGATTAATTAATTGCGTTTAGTAATGTATTAAAATAACAATAACAATAATAACAAAAATCTATAATAATAATAATCTATTCCTAAAAAGTAAAAATACATGCTGTATATCCAAAGACAAAATAAAATACAGAAAGGACAAATATAAAACAAAACAACAGAAAAAATAGTTTAATCCTAAACGTGACACATCTAGGAGACTTTTTCATCAATATATTGGTTGAACTATATGTCTGGGTCTTTGTGCAATAAGTTGTTTTAATATAATTTTAAATATAGGAAGATATGTTTGTTAAGAATTCAAGATAATTCTTAACAGACTTGCTTGGCTAAATAAATTGTGCATTTTCTTCGTTAATAACATTATTTATTTCTGAGTAAATCATTATTGATGACTGAACATCTAAAAGTTTCTCTACATATATCTATATAAAAAAAGAAAGAATGTACTTAGCAACCGTTGTTATGATGAGATGTCATTGTTATTTTTATAAACGAGTTGTCAATATATTCGAAAATTCCGAAAAAAGCGTTTAATTACCCATCGTACTTCAACAATAAAGTTTATAACAACGAAGGATTTCTGCGAGGGACCTGAGAGCAAAGGAGGAAAGTAATAAAAAATAAATACAGTCCACTTAAAATAAAATAATTCCTTCCCAAGCCATCGAATCCTTGCCCAATGTTATTAATCTAAAGGATTCCGGTATTGTATTATAAAATTTTGGAGCAAGATCCAGGGAGCAGTATCCAGAGAAGTAGTTGTTACTTATTAGTGAACGGTATAATAGTAGGTATAGTAGCTCTGGTGCAAGTGTATACGGGCGCAGACCTAGGACAGAAATTTCAACCTCACTAGGATCCTATGCAACCGTATTTCAGGCGGAAATTTACGCCATTGTTTCGTGTGTGGAGAGAATGGAGCAATATCATACGTAGAACAATAAAAATTTTCTAGGACAGCCAAGCGGCTTTGAAAGCACTTTTCTTTCACCGTGTAACGTCGAAATTGGTTTTAGACTGCCAAAAAAGACTCTCCTCAATAGGAGAACTCAATAAAGTATTGCTGGTCTGGATCCCTGGCCATTCTGGCATGGAAGGAAACGAGAAGGCAGACTCTCTTGCAAAGGTGGGAGCTGCACGTGTTTCTATCGGACCAGAACCGACCATTGGCATCGCAATAAGTTTTGCCAAACAAACACTAAATACGAAGAGCTTTAGACTTCTGGCATAATTTACCAAGATTGGTTCATTCAAAGGCTTTTGAAGAATGTCTCCAAACAAATGTTAGACTATAGCAGACATGACCTACGTTATCTAACAGGCCACTGTCATCTGAATCATCATATGCTAAAACGTGGACTGTCGGAAGATTGGACTTGCCGTCTTTGTCTGGAAGATGATGAAACAGCAGAGCATATTATTTCTGCCTGCCCCGCCGCGGCTCGAATCAGGTATCTGATGTTTGGCAGGGTCTCTCTCTGGCCCTCGGACCTGAAATATCATTCACCAAAGAAACTAATCGGCTTTGTTAAGAAGCTGAATTTGTTTGGTGAAATATGAATAGGTGTGAGCCACAATAGACTCTTGCAAATCGCAGTGGAGTGCCTTATAGACCCACTTACCGCAAACCTATCCTATAATAGTCTATTGATAACAAGGTTTACTGAAATATACAGTAAATATTTTATTCTTTAACCAGCTGTAATGAAGTAGCTTTATATTTAAAACTAATTTTTGTAACGCCCTTGTCTTTTCGTTAAGTTCATTAACAAACCATTGAAGTTGTTCATGCAGGGCTACTTGAAGGTTATCGTTAAAAATGTTCCACAGCGAAACAGCGAATAATTGATGGGATGATGAGCCGATTTGGACATGCAAATGAATGAAATTTAATACATGAAAATCGTGTGATCCGCGTCGTTTTCATCAGATATAAGCACAATCAAGATAAATTTAATTGTATTTACAGTTTTGTGGGAAAATGTAATCATCTTGAAAGGTATTGATGATAAGTATGTATGAAATAATAATTTCACTTTTAATTTATATAATTATCCAATCAATTAATAATTGTAATAACCTACCTATATTATACAGTTAAACTACTTGAATTTTTGTCACTATTGATAGTTATTGTTAATTTTGAAATCAATTATGTTGATTTTAATTGTAACATTTTGTGTATTAATATGTCAGATGTTGATTTAACATTATTTGGTGAAATTATCACGTGATCGTAGGAAAAATACTGTACATTACTCGCGCGAAAGTGATTTTTCACACACGTTATGTAATACTATTCCGTACGCGTATGAATAGACAGTGCGATATATGTCACTTTCCTATGTGATCGTAGGAAAACGTATTTTCAACATAAAAATTGTTGTTACTACCACAGAACTATATGAATATTGAGCTGAAATTTAAGTGGATATCCATTTCTCTATTACTTCATTTTCATTTAAGTTCCTAATATCAATCCAAGTGAAGCGCCTCTGATTTCAAACATAATAATATTCTATCGATATATATATGTAGATTGATCCACACGTGCCAGACGTGAACCTGCTGGGAATAATCTAATAAAAGAGAAAAAACATTTGACGAGTCAAACGCTTATCAATAATGGTTTTTTTTTGGCAAACGTCTAATATTACCTATACAGTCATTTATTTATAGTTTTATGCGCAAAGATGAGGTCGAGCTATAAAATATTTTGCAGATATTCGTCAATCAATGCGACGATTTTATAGTTCAAAGTTCACAATTATTTACTAGTACTTTAACAATATTCAATATTGTTAAAATTATATATAGATTCTTGACATTGAAAAGGAGAAACTGTGAAACTGGTGAAAATAACTACTAGCAACAAAATTATAACAAATCAGGATGACATCATATCCTTTTTATTGAAAATATTGAGTATCTTTTGATACTATAATTTAAATTTTTTCTATTGTATACAATCCAATCCAAGAAGAATGCTGTGAATCTTTTTTTGAAAATTCTCATTTTTCAATTTTTTCGACCCTCGTATCGATTGTCAGCGAATTTTGGATATGTAATACGGAAGACTATCATATTATCAACCTCTCTGTAGAATTTTGACGCGAGACATCGATATATGGCATCACAGTAATAAAAAGAATGTTGTAGTTTTCATAGTTCAAAGTTCTCTGTCATTTACTAGTACTTTAACAATATTCCATATTGTTAAAGTTATGAAGATTCTTACATTGAAAAGGAGAAACTGTGAAACTAGTGAAAAGTACTATCAGCAAGATAATTATAACAAATCTAATAGACATAATTCTTCTTTTTATTGAAAATATTGAGTATCTTTTGATTCTATAATCCCGATTTTTTCTATATTGTATTAAATCCAATTCAAACGTTGTTTTATCTGTAATTGATTGAATCAATAAATAGTTTAATGGAATGTGCTGCAGGCTGCATTGAAAGATTTCCAAACTCTCCTATTTGTATGGAAATTTCCCGAAGTTTCTAATTACATCGCTTCGGAAAATACATCAATAAATCCTTGGTTAGGTTGACAACTTAATTTTGTAAATTATATTCGTAGAAAGATGTGTCTGTATCGCATACAAGTGAGATATGTTTTACATGTAAAGGAAAATAAGGCATTGTTAAAGTACTTCCTTATTCAGTATGTTTTTCAAGTTTATTTTTTGCCTACAGATAGTTTTTAAGTAATGGAATAGTAGGAAATGGAATCTCAGATGAACTATCAAAGAGGGGGACTGAAATACCTTTCTGGGGGCCTGCACCCTTTTGCGGAATCAGCCCCAATGTAATATCGTAATATACAGTGCTTTTCAGATAAAAGTATCCACCTAATAACTTTTGTAATACTGGTATTTAGAAAAAATCCAAATACACGTCAATTTATGTTGGAAGAGGCAAGCATTATGGCTTATTTAAA
>CAJUYI010002950.1:0-12780 GCA_910591695.1 Galerucella pusilla | reverse complement strand
TGACTGGCGAATTTTTTCACGACTTCATATTAACTAACAGAATAATCGAACAACATAATCACAATTTTGGAAACAAAATAATAGGTTAATAAGTCATCTGAATATGGCGACTGGTCAAAAGTGGAAGTCAACAGATTGCATTACTTATTGAAACAGGAAAATATAATTTTAAAAACTCACCTGATTTTTTAGATACTCCTCTATCGCACGTAAAGCAGAATCAGTCAATTTCACAAATATTAAGTCCCTATTTTCACCATAATTTTGTTGTGAAGATAAACCATACTGAACACCTGGACAGAGCGCCGCCATTGCTGTCCATTGGATTCCATCTCTTTCTCTCTTTAGCGCTGTTGTCAATCGGTTCCCTGCCGAAGGTTATTAGAAATGTACAGGGCGATACTTGAAACAAAAATACTTAATCATAATAAATTGAGTTTTTCTATATTCAAATGAGAGCAGAGGAATAGTGGTTTCAAGTAATTAAATTAATAAAACCACATTTGTGAGGATTTTAATGATTATAATTCCATGTAAATTATTTTTAAGCTAACAAAAAACCATTTATTTGGTATGTCAATATTTTTGTACATCACATTTTTTATCTATTTATTAGCTTGAAAATATATGCCTGTTATGTGTTAATTCATAAATTTTAAATTTGAATTATCACAGACAGATGGAATCGCTCTGTATATTCCTTTAGGCAAGATGGTTAAGGTGGGGATAAACGTTTGGGTCCGGTTTTCGTCACAAACCGAGAGCTGTAACCTGCAAGCAAATGTGAAATGTCAAAACAATACACGGGTTAAAATCAGGACTGCGTATATTATCAGTGCAGCCGTAATTTATTATTGATTGAGGGAAGCTTGATTTTCTACTTAAACCAGCAAAGAAAGATAAATTGTCCAATTAAAATATTACTTTTTGTCATTTTGCTCCTTATCTTCTAACGATCACTAGTTGATTATTTATAATTATATTTTATTTATGATATTGATATTATTTTCCTACTAGTTATGCAACTCTAAATACAAATTGAGTGCTTAAGATGTTGTCTAATACATCTTTCAAACTTTGTTTTTATCAATTTATCAAATGTTTATGAGTTTTTATTTATTATAATTAGAACTACCGTTATTTTTTAAACATTATCAGAAGCATTTTTTTACATTTCAAATTATGACATAATTATGCTGCGATATTTGGAATTTGAAGCATTTGAACGAGACTTAAGGAGCAGAAATATTTTTCCTTTTTCCATTGGCAGCATTGATTAGGTATAGTGCGCAAACTCTTGTTAATAATGCGCAGGCTTAAATTGTTTTTATCACGATCTCTTCCCTTCTATTGGGTAGCTTCGACAGTTCCGAAACGTTCGCGTAATTTGCTACACTGTTCCTTGGTAAGTTTTAAGTTTCATAAATCTAAAGTTTTTTCATAATTTATGTGTCATCGGTGTTTAAAAAATAAGTAATTCAATCGAGGTGGGTGTTATTCAAGTGCATTAGTTCAAATTTTGATATAAAAACTTGTAAATTTTATGTTTTTTAGATTTACCTCTTACGTAAATCTAAGTAGCCTTTGAACAACCCGGCCATTGATAGTTACTCATTAACTAACTATATCATTTTGTTATTGTGTTAAAAATACATCTTGCCATTACGTATTTTTCCTAAATGTGTAATCGATAAATGTTAAAAACACCGTTTTAAGGATAATTTTAATACAAACCCTAGTAATAGTTACATAACACTTGAGTAGGTTGAACTTTACGTATGACTTTGACAGATAGTACTCGGCTGCCATTTTCCTAACGTTTTACTTCTTTTTAGGCTTATATTTAGCGAACCAAATAAAATATATAAAAATGTTTGCCTGTGCTAGACTGATCGCCCCTGCCACCAGAAGCGCAGTAAGTATTTCATAAATGTTTTAAAATTTTACTTTGAGCATGAATCATTATGTAACCTATGGAAGTTGAATGTTAGATTATCTTAATAAATTCTCTAACTTGATGTATAATACCAATTTAACTACATAATTTGTTGATTTGTCTATGTAATACTCGAAAAAATAAGATCCTTTTCATATTATTTTGAATTTAAAGTATATTAGGTTTATGTAATACTTTTCAAGTTGGGAAGAATTTTGTACTTGTGGTTTCTTTATAATTCAACTTCTATTTATTTTACAATTAGTTATGCCATAAAAATTAGAATTACATGATATTCCTTTTTCTACTAATGATTAATTTCAGCTTGTTGCCAACACAAAACAATACTTGAGGCCTCTGAGCAGTGTAGTTAATCAAAGTCAAATACAAGTACAGAATGTACAACAACATAAGCAACCAGCTCTCCTTCCCGCTATTCGCAGTTTCCAAACTACACCAGTAAGCAGAGACATTGATTCAGCCGCTAAGTTCATTGGTGCTGGTGCTGCCACAGTAGGAGTAGCAGGATCTGGTTCGTACAAAAAATTGATTCTGTGTTTGCTTAACTAATTGATAATTTGAAGTATTTTCCAAAAATTCATTTATATTATGTAATCAAGTGTATATAACCTTTTAAAAGTTGATTCTTTCTAAATACTTTTGGGAGAATATTTCAAATTTAATGTTACTGTCTGCTTTTTTATCGTTTTATATATTTGGAAGTTAAAACGCAACAAAAGATGTTTTTATAGAATCCATTGGTCAATTTTTATTTTACTTATATAATTGAACTAATTTTGGATGATAATTTTAGGAATTGGAATCGGTGCTGTTTTTGGTTGTTTAATAATCGGATATGCTAGAAACCCCTCCCTTAAGCAACAATTATTTTCCTATGCTATCCTTGGATTTGCCCTTTCCGAAGCTATGGGTTTATTTTGCCTTATGATAGCTTTCTTAATGTTGTTTGCCCTTTAGAATGTCTAGTTTTAAGAAATAAATTAATATTTTAAAGTGATAATGGAATCATTTGTATTAAATTTTATTTAAAGTTGAATGTTTTTATTTTGATTACTATTACGATAATTATTTGTGCATGCTGTTTGTGTTATGGTAAGATGCTTTCCGATTAACAATAAATGCTTTAATTTTAAATTTAACACACATTTTATTTCTAAAGTAATTTTTTATGGGATAATTACTTATCGGGTAAATGAAATTGGGGAAGGTAAAAGTAATGAAGGGAAAGAACTGGAAGCAGTGGAGAAAGGGTTGGACAGCACATATTTGCACATCTTTATAGATTCATACAAAACATCAGATGTACTGGAGACATGTGCTAAACCAGCAAACTCCTGGTCAAAAGAACCTCGAGAGGACACTGTGGGCCGAAATAAAGGGGTAAGGGAGAGTTGGATAAAATGGGGTAGTCGGATAAGATGGGGTACCCCCACTTTCGTGCCTTTGTCTCCATTAGCATTTGGAGGAGGTCAACCGTGTTGGGCATGATTCTATTTAGTTGCTTAGAAGAAGGTGAATGGATTGTATGGGTTTTCCAGATTTTGCAGATAAAGTTACTTTTTTGGACGATTAATTAAAATTTTATGGTGAATAGTTTTTTTGAGAACTCTAAAATCGTTAACAATATAAGCTCAGGAAAATATCTATGGGTTGAATTACTTTTTAAGCCATGTAATGATATATCTTGTGGAAGGAAACTATAAATTTTAGCGGAGTTGGAACACATTCTGTAAATACTGTACCAGTGCGATAAAATGGGGCACTGGTTGGTTTTATAAAATGGGATACCCCGTTTTATCAAGCATCCATTTTTTATGTAGTTTTTCCTGACAATACTTTGTACAATAGTAATTATCAACGGAAAACAAACCACCAGTCTTGGTCGGAGGAGAGCATGCACCTTGCAATTCAAGAGGTGATAAATGGAAACATGGGCTATTTTAAAGCATCAAAGGGATCTTTCTAATCTCTCTAACCCAAGCTCATCATCTCAACAGGCTACTGTAGCTGCATTTGCAATTTTTCCTAAAGATATTAGACCAGTTCCGCATTTTCTAATTCGAAATCCTGTGAAGGTTGGGTAATGTGCTATAAGTGCAAACGATGGGCACATGAAGATGATGAGCAATACGAATGTGATTTTTGTATATAATGTCCATAATATACGAGTTTTGAAAACTTCAACAGTCCATTTGAGCTCGTTGCAAATGAAAACTGTCTTAGCTAAAATTGAACTAATATGCTTTTTCGGTAGATAAACTATCCAGAATACTTCAGTAAATAGGAAATTTTCCGATATTACCGGACTCGCGAAATACCATTTTTTTATTGAATAACATTTTAACAAATAACACATTTATGAAAACAGTTTAGTAACTTTAAAACTTAGAGAAAAATATTGTGAATGTGGCCAGCAAACAGCCCAGAAAATCCGGTTGATTATTCAATTTGGGGAATTCTCGAACAGAATTTGTACGGGGCACAACAATTTGAAATAATCGAGCAGCTCAAAGAAAGAATGCAGTTTGTTTGGAACAATTTTGAACAGGGTGCAATAAATGGGGCTATCAATTTATGGCGCAGACGACTTCAAGAAGTGGTAAAAATATTTTTGCTTCCGAATTCACAGTCATGTTGAGGACATGTTAGGTTATTAGCACTGCAAAAAGAAAATAAATCGCCCAAAAAACAAAAAAATTGTTTCAATTAAAAAATGTTTTATTTCGGCCCACAGTGTATGTCGGTTGTGCTTGGAAGAGGGGGAGATATAGATATACTTGAAGCCTCTGACTGGTGCTGAATTGAACAATCGCCCAAGGAATGTTTTTTTGATTGAATGGGTTTGGTATATTTTTATTTTTAGCTTAAAATATTATACTGTGAGTAAAATATATATTTTTTTGATTACAGGTGCTGGTATTGGAACAGTATTTGGTTCCCTTATCATTGGTTACGCAAGAAACCCCAGCCTGAAACAACAACTTTTCTCATACGCCATCTTAGGTTTCGCCTTGTCTGAAGCTATGGGTCTCTTCTGTCTTATGATGGCGTTCTTGTTATTGTTCGCCTTCTAAGTTATCGCCTGTATTGGCAAAACGTCATCTATTCCACCATTTCGTTACATAACTACTCATTTTACTTGAAAATTCAATAGGACTTTGATTTATATAAAAAAAGTGCGCGCTCTACATGAATACGTGTTCCAATTTTTTCAATACATAAACTCTACTTAATATCGAGAGAATTTGGGCTTACTTTCTTTTTATTTAAGAAATTGGCATGTATTTGTTTACGAGAATGTTTTCTAGGAAAATGAAAGCAGTAAAATAATTACCTATTGTACATTGTTAGAAATTTTATTATACAATCCTTTTAGTCCTTTTAAGCGATTTTTTTTCTCTTTTTTTTTATTATAAAACACCAGAGCTGTTAACGATTATTTTTAAGGTTAATAAATTGTTTTCATTTTATTTATACTTTTTACTGGTGAAGAAAATTATAGGAAGCAATAAATAATATTGAAAAAGTTGATGGTTTACGAAATTTGTCTGTTTTGTTTGCAAGCTGTTTGGGAAATTGTCACACAAGTGCTACAAGGAAAATCTGAGAAAAACCCTTGAAATAGAGAGGAGAATAATTGTGCGCAATCAGCTGTTGCCAAATGTATGTATCTGTAAAAGTTCTTCCCAATTTTTGTCGGCAACAATGTTGAATACCAATAATTGTTAAATCGAAAGCAGTGTATAGATTTTACTTATTGCAGACTGTAATTTGTCAATTTATTTTCTTGAACATCATTTTATTCTTATCTGTGTTGATCTCACTTATTTTTCAAAAGTCAATAATATTACCAATCTCGAATTTCCCCCAATAAATACGGCGTTATTCCGTATTAAAAGTTGAATGCAAAATAAGATAATTATTCCTTAGAAAGAACCAAACATTTTAAACTGGCAACGCTGCTTTCATAATAATACTCTATTGTTTGGGCGTATTAAAATTGTCGAATTTTGGTTTTCTGCTGGAGGTGAAGATGTCGCTATTGTCACAACTTTAACATTTCCGTGACTGGAAGACATGTATTGATTGTGATTTGTATAGTTTATTGACAGATGGCACCAAAATCTCAACTTTTACAATAAATAGGAAAATAAAGAAAAAAGGTTGGGGAATTTAGATATTGAGGAAATATTTTTAGTGAGCTACTGTCATCTCATAAGTAGATCAGTGCAACAGTAAGTGCGTTCTACTAGAAATAGGTTGCTTTTGACAGTTGAGATTGAGTTGATTTGAGAAGGAAGGAATCAGTTCAAATTTCTTTTACACTTCGTCAAAGCAATATTTTCACCAGACTATATAAGGAGAGCTCCAATTTCTTGAAATTGGTAGGTCGTTATCAATCAATACCTATCTGACGTCAGAAGGAACGTGAGTTTTGAAAAAAAAAAATGGGACTTTTTGTTGTTGAAAATCGCTTATTTCTTGAGAAAATTAAGGTAAGTGCTCATTTATAAATATTTAAGATAATTGTTTTTAAGAGTTGAGTAAAAAATGTAATACTTAACATACCGGCTGTCCCGTTTAAAAAATATGTTGGGTCATGTAAAACAACCAAATTAAAAATCTATTCAAATAGGCCTACTATCGTTTTATAGTAAGGTGACTATATTGTTCTCGCCTAGTTCATTGAGTTTGTCTAGGCATTCCCACACCATTTTGGAACTGATTACACAAGAGCTCATTGCCTTGATGGCTGCTTGACTATCCGACATTATGATAATCCTTTGTCTTCTGTATCCTTTATCAATATTGAACTGGGCGCACTTTCTTATGGCGTGGATTTCCGCTTGAAAGATACTTAAGGTTTTTCCCAAGCTTTCAGAGTGTTTGGTTCCTGGCCCGAACACTCCTATCCCAGTTCCTTCTATTGCTTTTGAACCATCTGTGTACCATTGAATGGCATTCTTTCCAAGTCTGGTAATGGTATTTGGATCCCATTCCTTCTTGTTGCTCAATTTCTTTGAAAAGTTATACTTTTTCATCATACCGTCTTGTGGCATGTCCCAGGTTGTCTGATTTCTAAGAATTGAAGGGGTGGATTTTTTTAATGATTTCCTCTACTTAGTCTGTATTTTGTTCTTTCTGCAACGCTTTCCACCACCACATGTAGAGGAGTGAGGTTGAGAATCACTTCCATGGCTGCCGTTGGGCATGTTCTCATTGCTCCTGTAATGCATATACAGGCTAGTCTTTGAATTTTGGAGTTTTTCTCTCGTCGTCAATAGGCTAGTTTACTACTCCACGCAATGGCTCCATAAGTGATATGATTGGTCTCACTATGGCAGTGTACATCCAGCTAAGGATTTTTGGGTTATAACCCCAGTTTCTTCCTACCAGATTTCTGCACACCATTAGAGCCATTTTTGCCTTGTATGTAATCTCCTTTTCGTGTTTGTTCCACAGGAGTTTACTGTCTAGAGTTAAACCTAGATACTTGACTTCTTGTCTCCATTCAATCTCGTCCTCATCAAGTTTTATGGTTTTGAGGTTGAGTTTTCTTTTCTTAGTGAAGGCTACCAGGATGGTTTTAGTGGGGTTGATGCTAAGTCCCACTTGCCTACACCAGCTATTTGTATAGTACAGACCCTTTTGTATAATATCACCAAAGGTGTTTTCGAATTTCCCCCTGGCTGTTATGACAATATCGTCGGCATATCCTTGGCAGGATATTCCGAGATTCGTCAAACCACAAAGGAGTTCGTCAACCGTCAGACTCCACATTAAAGGGGTTGCTACACCTCCCTGTGGGCATCCTGTGGTAGTGCAGATGGAGACAATGTCTTTGCTCGTCCTCGTCTCTGCTACTCTTGTGGTGAGCAGTTCCGACATCCATTTGGATGCTGTGCTGTCTACACATCTGCTCTTTTGACAGCCTTATGTGGAGTATTGTCAAAAGCTCCTTCTATGTCCAAAAATGCACATACTACAGTTTCTTGGTTGTCTAGGTCTAGAGCACCTCGGATATCCTCCGTCAGTTGTACCAGTGCAGTCTCCGTAGATCTGCCTGCCCGGTAAGCATGCTGACATGGGTGGAGAGTAGGTGTAGTCTCTCTAGGATTTCCGTTCTAATATGGTTATCAATAGTCTTTTCCATCGTTTTGAGTACGAACGATGTTAGACTAATTGGTCTAAACTTTAGACCAATTAGTCTAACATAGACTCTAAAGGATTCGTCCGCTCCCTGCATAGACAGCAGAATTCCTACAGGCAGAGCAGCAGCTGAAATGAGGAGACTTTTAAGTCTCACTATCTCGATAACTATCGAGTTTTTGAAAAAAATTCGCATATTGAGCCAGATATTAGGGAGAATGCCGTTTTCCAGGATTTATTGGGCCATTTTCCCCCACTTACGTAAAGTCAATCGCGTCAAAGTCAAAGTTTTTTCTCGTTTAAAAATACCTGCCGTGATCTACAAATTGAGCCCAAAGTGAAGTCTTCAGGAGCTTTGTCACTTCATTTACTGGACTATTAAAAGATGCGTAAAAAATATGTTGGGTCATGTGAAACAACCAAATTACAAATCTAAAATCTATTCAAATAGGGCTACTATCGTTTTGTAATGATTTTCATGCATTAGTATAAAACTTTTTGGGAAACGCAGTATATAATAACAAATTATTGAAAAAGCTGTATTTATTTATCAGAACTTCCCCCCCCAAAAGTCATTTATTTGTTATTTGGTACCCCAACTTGAAAAGAATAATTTTCCTAATGGATATCTCAATATGCACCCATATATATCTATTTATTGTTGACTCATCCTGTAAGATAAAACCCCTCATCTTGGGAGATTGTTTTTCAAACCACAAAACATACATAAATCAATTCTCCACCCTTTTATCATCCACCATCCCTGAATGGCCAGGATGATTCAATTGCATAAAATCGAATGCTGGTATTTGCGCAGTAGCAATAATGAAAATATCTGTGCTGGAATGTGAAAATTTTCAGATTCTTGTAATCATAGTGGAGTTTTCTACACAATATACAACTACTGGTATAGAGATTAAAGTAAGAAATTACCGATTTTAGTGCCTTAATGTGAACGTGCCAAGAATAAGATGTTTTTTGATCTAATACGAGTGTTTGTTGGAATTTTTACGGTTTTTGCTTTGTTTGGAGGTGAGTATGATAATGTTGGTAATGGCATTCTTGGAATTCCGTCACTTCTTGTTCGGATTTTCGTGTAGAAAAGGCGGCATGGGCGTCAAATAATATTAATTGGTTATGAATAGGAAAAATTGTAGCTTTTTTCAATATACTATGATTTATAAATCATGTGTAATATAATTATAGTAGAGGTATCTATGTACCTAAGTGTTTTTGAAAAGCTTTTAATAGCAATCGAAAAGAAAAAGGTATATTTTGATAGAGATTACTACCCGAAACATGTTTTTGAATAAAATTAACCTAAAATTATAAAATTATCTTTCGAAAAATATGCTTAAAAATCCAGGTTTTCCAGAGAAAAATCCGGAAAAAACACTTCAATTTCCACAAATACACTCTGTATAGATTTGTATTGCATTTATTGATTTAAACTTACGAAATAGGACATTTATTTTATCTAGATACCGTTACGTATCTCTTACATCCTTAATGTGTTTCGATATTTGTTCTCATTTGTATTAACGATTTTCATCCTCTTTTGCTATGGATTAGGATATAAGAACACTTTTTAACCACACCCTGTATGTGATTTCACTCATCATCTGATAGTGCAGCAGTTTAAAGGTCATATCTATGTAGTGCAGCAATGCGTATATAGATAAATATTGGACCAGTTTTGTTAATAAAATTGCCGGTAAGTTTGTTTACTTGGCATTTTTACAAAAAGGGAAAGGAGTTTAAGTACTTTTATCCGACCTACATTTTCAACCTTTGGCAATAAGCCATTATTCTAATCCTCAATCTGTGATTAATGTACCTCTATACAAACCTAGTCATTTATCAAATATCTCTATAAAAGTTTATATTTCTTGTCTATACTTTAGCTACAGTTTTTTTAAGGGCAACTGTAGTATAATATGATGACTGTAGACTGTGTAGCTACCATTATATTAAATTTGACCGATTAGTTAATATGTTCCAATCTAGAATTTATGATAATAAGTATATTGTTTTCATGAAATAAAATGTCGCGACTTATTTTATTACACGTTAGAGCCAACCAAATGTAGCAACCCATAACAGATACAAGGTTGTACAGAGTTGCAAAACATTTTAAAATTTGGGAAGCTTATTTCCAAATATATGTCAGTGTGTAGCAGGCACTGCTTAGAATCATGGAGGTGATAATATTCATTAATTTCAATGAAATATTTTGATATTCAGTGTTATTTAAAGATTTACATACCTGTTCTCGTTGCATCATCGGACGATTTCTGTCGCTAATGTTTTTAAAAATGTCCACCACGCCATAATTTTAACAAGCACAATCTCTCACTAAACACTTTTACCGCTCAAAATTGAATCAAATGGACAGACTGACAAACCATAGAGTTCCACTGACAGCTTTGACATATACTGCAGCGCCAACCGGGATAGATAGGAAACTGTAATGAAAATGACAGTCCTTGGACCATAGATAAAAAAATACTGTTCTGGAACTACACTGACATTACTGAGTAGAGGGAAATTTAAATAATTCCGTACTTATCTATTAATTATTTAAAAGAATTGATTCATTTAATACCAAACATTTTCATCTACCATGGTAGTATATGAAATTTTTGTAATAGGTTAATTTATTTGTATAAACATAATTACAATAACCATAGGCGTACGATGAAATTTTAAAAAGGGATTTTATTTTAGTTGTACCTGGTTTTAAAGAAGTTAAAATCAAAGTTCCTCAGTCGGTTTTAAAAGGCCACGAAGTAGTTCTTCAATGTACATACGATTTGGAAGGTGACAAGCTTTATTCGTTAAAATGGTACCATAACTCAGCAGAATTTTACAGGTAAAAATGTATTACTTAATCACATATTTTATAGGAAACTGTTTTTTAAACTTTTCTCCGTGCAATACGCGCTCCAGCAGCCAGAAGTTATTTCCTTATATTTCTCTCTACCAATTTTTGGTGCACCTGGTACACTAGCTATAAAAATATCATTGTACATACTCTTCAAATCATTCAGAGTTGATCACATAACCCATTAAAATATATAACAGATATAAAATCCCTCGTAAAATTTATTAGGTACTTTACGAGTTTCTATAATAGTCATAATAATATTAATTGGAACTCGTTAAAATACTATGATTGTATATAATTTACGTGATTACGTGTAATTTATTAATAATCACGTGGGTATAACCAAAGAATACACCAGATTAACAAGAAGCGAAGCCCGACGCAATCTCTTTGATGTTTTGGTAACAAAAATGTATGCAAAGCACAACCTGTGCTGTGAATTTATGACCTTGAGAGACCGATGTTGACAGATAACTTATTGAAAACAGAGAAAATGATCAAATTTTCAAATATTGGCGATATAATTGGTTGTCAAAATGAAGTATATACAAGTATCTTATTATAAAAATGGCTCCTTTCATACATGCGCATATAAAAAAAGGATCGAAAACTTCGCTTCTTGATGAGCTGGTGTATTCTTTGGTATAACTATCTTTTGGTTACAATTTGACACCTTACTCGATCTAGCGGTGAGTGTTGAAAGTAGGCTAAGCGTAACCACAGAGTACACCATCTTATGGCGTAACACCCTCGAAGCGATTGTAGAAAACTCCGTTCATACATCACAATATGGTCACTCATTAATAAAAAAAATTTCTTTAGATACACTTTAACTGGCGACAATTCTGTGAAACCGTTTAAACTGAAAGGATTCCATGTGATACCAGACAAATCAAACGCTACACATGTTTATTTAAAACATGCCACTAGAGCAATAAGCGGTCGATACAGCTGTGAAGTCACTGCAGATCAACCTAGCTTTTTCACCGACATGAAAACTGCTGAATTGGAGGTAAATATCCATTTAATTAAAATAAGGAATTTATAATATAACAATATAGACAGACCTGGTAGTTCAAGTCGGATACGGTGCTCTCACTTTTTGACGTTTCAGACATTTTGAATTGTTTTGATTCATGTTTCCACCGTATGTGAATTAGTCATAGAGTATCTCTGTGGAATCAGTGTAGATGGGAGCATGCGCCTTTGACATACGCACTTTGTTTAAATTTTAGGTTGTAGACCCACCTGTAAGTGATCCATACATTAGCAACGTAAAATCAAGGTATAAAGTTGGGGAATATTTAAAAGCAATTTGTACATCCGACAAATCCGATCCAGCTGTGAACATGACTTGGTATGTAAATGGAAGACCAGTGGAAGGACCTCATGTGAAGAAATACAAAAAAACCATCGAAGGAAACTACATAAGGTGAGCTTCAATTAATAAAACACCGATACATCGATAAAATATTTATTTCAGTTCCCATTCGACGATACAGTTTGCCGTAACCGAACAGTTATTCGACGAAGGTAAACTGAAACTTCGCTGTTCCACAAATATACACGACGTGTGGCACAGAAGTTGCGAAAAATCCATAGAACTGAAGATGGACGGGGAAGCTTACGCGCCTGCGTATCTACCTACTTCTAGTACTGAATTTTCGCACGAAAAATTTTGGTTGTACGTCGCTAGAGACGATCCCGAAGCTACACGTAAGTTGAAAAATAATCTCGAATCTTCACTGTTATTTAAAATCAATTCTGTTTCAGAAAGGACTGATGT
>CAJUYI010002949.1:7390-26859 GCA_910591695.1 Galerucella pusilla | reverse complement strand
TTTACTTCCACGCAACCAGAACCACAACACTCACATGACACAAGTCCTCTAGGATTTGTAGGTGGGATGGCACATAAGTAATTATTTTAATATTATTTTCTTCCAACTTATATTTATTAATTTTGATTTTGTTACAATCTTCTTACATGTGTTCTTACTTACTACTACCATAGATAATATTACATACTTCAAATATCAAAAGAGTCATCTGTCACTTTCTTCTTGACATAAGGGGATTTTTAGCGTACTACAAGACCCCCCGTCGCTAAAATCTCTAAGGCCAATACTGAATTTAAATTTATTTAATACATCAGAACCCAAGCCTTTCGTGAATATATCGGCTTGTTGTGATTCAGACTCAATATACTTAATATCAATATATCCTTTATCTAAATTGTCACATACAAAGTAATATTTTAAATCTACATGTTTTACCCTTCGATTGTTACCTGGGTTGTTTATTATGGATATGCAACCCTGGTTATCCTCAAAGAAAATAATTTTTGGAATGTCAATATTGAAATCAATTAAAAGTTTTTTCAACCATAGCCCCTCAGATACAGAGGTACAGAGAGCGACTAATTCCGCTTCAGTGGTTGAAAGTGTCACACATTTTTGTTTTCGTGTTGCCCATATAATTGTATTATCATATAGTTTAAAAATAAATCCACTGATTGATTTCCTTTCAAATTGTTACCCCAATCAGCATCAACATAGCAGACCAAATTATTTTTGTCATTTCTTTTATACATTAAACCTTGATTAATATTATTTTTCAAATATCTTAAAATTCTAATTAAGTGTTTCCACGTCTCATCAGTTGCTTTATCTTGAAATGAACTAAAATAATTGAGGGCAAAACATATATCCGGGCGTGAACCCAACATTAGGTACATTAGGCATCCTACCAATTCTCTGAATGGTTTTTCTGTTAAGATGTCCTTTTCTGAACATACAGTTAATTTCAACTTTGACTCTATAGGTGTGTTCACTCCCTTACAATTTTCCATTCCAAATTTACTTAGTATATTTTTTATGTATGTAACTTGTGAAATCGTTAATATACCTTCAGTCCTTCTATAGTTAATTTCTAGTCCTAGAAAGTTATTTAGCATACCTTTGTTTTTCATATTGTACCGATTCATTAAGTGAGTAATAATTTTATTCATATTTTCTAGGTTAGGTCCAGCTATTATAATATCGTCTACATATAGTAAAAGATATATGTTTTCATTATTTAGTTTCAAGAAATATAAGCAAAAGTCATTTTCTGACCTACTAAAACCTAATTCTAAAAGAAAGCCGTTAATTTCATTATTCCAACATCTGGATGACTCCTTGAGACCATAAAGAGCCTTTTTTAACTTTAATACCTTGTCGGGATAATATTTCATGCCTTTTGGGCAGTGAATATATACAGGTGACTTTAAAGCACTATTTAGAAATGCTGACTTTACATCTAATTGCATAAAGTAATAAGACAACTGGTTTCCTAAGCATAAAAGTGTTCGCAATGTTACCATTTTTACTACAGGTGAGTATATATTTTCATAGTTGATATCAGATTGAGCATATCCCCTGACTACCAACCTGGCTTTAAATTTTTCATCTTCCTTTTCTTCTAAGGGTTTCTTTGAAAATACCCACTTTGTGTCTAAAACATTGTCTATTCCTTTACTTTCAACTAATTCCCATGTTTCATTCTTTTTAATTGCATCTAGCTCTCTATCTATTGCCGAAAACCATAAAGCTTTGTCTTTATGTTGCTTGACCTCATCAAAATTGTTGGGTATATCTTCGATATAATTAATTGCATTGCAAGCTATATACAGTTCGTAATCTTCGTACTTACTTGGCTTCTTTATTTCTCTTCCTCTTCTATTTGTCTTTTTATCTTCTGTGAATCTAATGTTCTCTTCTTCCTCAGCTTCATTTTTACTATCACTTTCATCAATATCATCTATTTCCTTTTCTATTTCTTCTTCAGTTTCGCTTGCCTCAACTTGAAGATAATTTTTACTCAAGTATTTATTCTCATCAAATTTGACATCTCTGGTGTTAATAATTCGTTTCTCATTTATGTCCCATATTCTATACCCATTTTGTAAATAACCTACCATAATACCTTTTCTTGCTTTTTCATCGAATTTTTCCCGCTTTTCCTTCGGTATATGATAGTATGCAATGCTACCAAAAATTCTTAGATTGTCAACCTTAGGTTTCTCTTTATACCAAACTTCTGCAGGTGTTACTTTCTTGTTTAGTGCATTGGTTGGACTTCTGTTGATAATATAAGCAGCTGTTTGTACTGCTTCTCCCCAAAACTGTTTTGTCAAATTTGAACTATTAATCATAGCGCGACCCTTTTCTACCAATGACCTGTTCATCCGTTCCGCTTTTCCGTTGTGTTCAGGTGTATATGGAATGGTATAGTCTAGTTTTACTCCATTCTCCCTACAAAATGATTTGAATTCTCCAGAGATATACTCTCCTCCATTATCACACCTAAGCTTATATATTTGTGAATTATGCATTGATTTTGTTAAATAGAAGTATTCCTTAAATTTATTGAAAACCTCATTTTTCTGTTTAATTAAGTAGACCACTGTAAAGTTAGAAAAATCATCTATAAATGTTAAGAAATATTTAAATCCTTCATTTGACTCTGGATTAATAGGACCACAAACATCACTATGAACTATTTCCAAAATTCTGCTACTTTTACTCCTAGTACCAAAAGGTAATCTAGACATTTTTCCAGCTATGCATGGCTCACACAGTCCTATTTTATTAATTGACACATTTTTGTTTATTCCCTGTACTATATCAGTTTTTATTAATGTATTTAAACTATCAAAGTTAATATGTCCAAAGCGTTTGTGCCATTTCATGTATTCATCATTTAAATCATTTCCTATAACATTTAGACTTTCACTACGATTTAATACAAATGATATTTCATACAAGTTTTCTCTTTTACCTATCCCTATCAAAATATTCTTATTATTGTGAAGTTTAACCTGACCCTTTTCAAACGTTACCTTTATTCCTGACTCTTCTAGTTTTTTGACTGAAAGCAGATTTTTTCTCAAGTTAGGTACATAAAATACATTTTTAATCAAACATTCATATTGTTTTCCATTTACATTACTAAGAGAAGATATATTTCCAATTGCTACTGCTGACAAGAAGTTATTATTTTTGGCAAGTGCAATTGATATAGGCTTATTTAAATTTATCAATTCAGAAAAAACGCCTTTATCATTCACTAAATGATCCGTACAACCGGAATCTAGGTATATAAAATGTTACTTCATGTTTTTGACATGCATTATTTATATTATTTATCTCTGATACAAAACAAACTTTATTTTCTTCATCTGATTCAATACCTACATTTTCATTTTGTACATAATTTGTGTTATGTGTATTCATACCTGAACCATGACCTCTGTTGAAGTTAAATCTACCTCTTGAATAACCTCTATATGATCCTCTTCTAAAATGTCTACCTTCTTGCATGCGAGCTCTACAGAAATTGCCGCTACTGTGTTGCCTACTGTCTCTTCGGTTTTCAGGTGAGTGCCAACATTCTTCCTTCAAATGTCCTTTTTTACCACAACCTTGGCATTGCTTGTCGGTCCAGAAGGCTGCTGCTATTTGATTCGATTCATTTCTCTTACTGCTATTTTCAACTTTTCTTTTTTCATATTCTGAGAGTAACTTTGTTTTAACTGCATCATAATTTAATTGGTTACTTGGCATATTCTCAATAACGGTCACCACCATTTCATACGACCGTGGCAACGTCATTAGTAAATTGCAAATTATGTCCTTCTCATCCACAGCTACACCTGTTGATTTCAACTGTCTTAAAACTTCTTCAAACTGAGTTATAAAATTCTCCAAACATTCTCCTTCTTTCATTTTCATAGAAAGCAATTTTCTTTTTAGAAATAATTGTCCTGGAAGGCCCTTTCTTTCGTATCTTTCTACAAGAACGTTCCACATTTCGAATGCATTTTCTTTATTTCGTAAGTATTCTAATTGAGAGTCACTGACACATTGCACCAACAATGATTTAGCTCTGCAGTCATTTTTCAATACTTTCCTTTTCTCTTCTTCGTTTAAACTTACTGTGTTCATATTCTTTTGTATATGTTCTAGAACACCATTTTCGGCTAATATTATTTCCATGCGAAATTTCCAGTAATGATAGTTGTCTTTATTTAATGGTTCAATGTTAATGAATTTTGTACTTTGTGCCATCTTATTGGATTTCTTTATTCTTAATAATGATTGTTTGCATGCGGTATCTAACCTGTTTAATATCCTCAAATATCTCGATTATTTTTTGTCATCGAGTGCTCCTGGGCCCATAACCTCTAGGATTTGTAGGTGGGATGGCACATAAGTAATTATTTTAATATTATTTTCTTCCAACTTATATTTATTAATTTTGATTTTGTTACAATCTTCTTACATGTGTTATTACTTACTACTACCATAGATAATATTACATACTTCAAATATCAAAAGAGTCATCTGTCACTTTCTTCTTGACATAAGGGGATTTTTAGCGTACTACAAGAAGTCCATCAGGAGAGGCACCAAATTCTGGATTTGTTTTCGAAATTACAAAACCACAAGAATCGACCTTCAGTTTTCCATGTTGTGCACTGGCAGTATCCCTGTAAGACTTTAAAGCCATTTTTTCATGTTTTAACCCATAAGTAGTGGCTTTTGGTTTGAAGTTTACTTTTTGTGGGTGGCAAATACTTTTTATCACCGTCAAGGATGGTTTGGCAACTGATGTCCTACATACATTTTTAAAATTAGATGCAGTTATTCTCCCAGCTCGAAATTTGTACCATAGGCTACTCTGGTACTGCTCCCTTGTTAATTTCTCAATTTGAAAAATCTGTTGCTCATCAACAGCAATATGGATTTCTTTTGCCATAGACAACAGTTCTTCATAGGATTTGTCTGAATATTCTGGATTGTACCAAGAATCTAAGCCTTCTGGGACTTCCTTTGGTCTTGCTTCTGCAATTTTGGTGGCAAATGGTTCAATTAACCTAAACACTCCTGAAGCAACACCCAGACTTTCCAATTTTTTCAAAAATTCTACTTCATCCTGTAGACCAGGAGCTCGGGTTTCTGATAAGGATGACTTTTTATCCTGTGACCAATCCATTTCACGTACTCGAGCCATATCAACATTTCTTGAAGGTGGAACAGGCCATGCGGCAAGCTGGCTAGTACACGGGATATCTTGCATTTCATCAACTGTATTTGGTCGAGCATGCAAACAAAATAAAGCGGCTGCAACATGGCTGCAAACTTCACCCAAACCAGCCATACAGGAGCAATGAGCACTGGAAATACTTCCATCACCCAAAAGAATTATCCAAACCTCCAGTGGTTTTTCTCTGAATCGTTGGGAATGACGAACCTGGAATCAAAAATTATATTTTTTACACACTTTTTAATTTTTTTAAATTATAACTATACTTTGTTATCTATCAAGAAAATTATATTATCCCTTTATAAAATACAGTAAAAAAAGTCAATATTAGACAAATAACAACATAACATTTACCTTGCAGAGTACAACAAAATGTTCATTTATCTCCTTAGCCATAATCTTCAGAATAGAACCAGCTTCATGCAAGCTTTTATAAGCTTTTAATTGTTGCCCGGTATAAAAACTATGCGTTAATATTAAATAATTAACTAAATCCATCATTACAATGTTCGGCAACTTGGTTATGTCAAACACACACTCACTCGCCGGAAGAGAATAAGGGTCCACATCCCCTATAACTTCTATTTTTTGGTCGTAACGAGACTTTACATCACCAGTAAGGGTTAAGTAATAAGCACTTCGAGACATTTTTGCACAGAAACAAGTAAAAACTGTTAAAAATTGCTAAATTCACCAAACTACTTCCAAACACTCATAAGAACAAACGATAAATGAATATGAAATGGCGCGCGTGTATGCCCTCCAAAAAAAAATGGCCGCCTGTCAAAATCACGTGTTCTGAAATGGTTAATGACCTAGTTTTTTACCAGAATTATTTGCAATCATAGGCATATCAACCTGATATCTACCTGAGGGTAATATTTCAGTGGTATTTACAAAAATATCTTCAACTAATTCATCTACAGGAGAAGCACCATGAGAGTCAGGTATTTCTTCCATACACCAGAATTTTTCAAGCAAATTGTCTAAAGTATCTGCTTCCGGGTCTGAGTTACTTGAAACGGTCAAAAACGAAAATGCAGATGATTTATTAAATCTTTCAAAGTGACTCTCTGGTACCGGACCAGCTATTACATAACCCAAATGTGTACTCATGAAAGTAGGCAAGTTTGGCCCCACACTAATAACTTCATCTTTTAAAAGATTAAAATATATATCAGCACCGATGAGGATATCAATTTCCCCAGGACTAAAAAACATGGGGTCTGCCAAATTTAAGGTAACATGTGACGGGAAAGAAAATCTTTTAGGAGATATTACAAATTGAGGTAATAATCCAGTGATATTCTTTTCTATAATACTACAGGTGATCTGAAATGCTCGACAAGAATCAATTAAAGAACTAAAAACTATATCAATCACTTTTGTACTATTTGTGCATTTATTATTTCCGAGTCCTGAAATATTTACATTATAAGAGCGAAAAGGTAAATCCAATTTTTCAGCAAATGACTTTTTAACAATACTCATTTGAGAAGCAGAATCTAGAAGAACACGAGCTACATGGGATTTACCATCTTTACCAAGTACATTAACTAAAGCTGTGGGTAGCAGAACCATTTTCTTAATTGAGTGAGTGGTAGCATAAGTAGACTGGGCAACTACAACATTAGATTGGTTATCTATTCGAGATGGGGATTCAACTGTAGTGATACTAGTATTTACATGAGAGGTAGCATTTGCCATATTATCAATATTATTCATCGGTACATGTGTTCTATTTACAAAGGAAGGAGTTTCTGAGTCTCTATGTTGAGTGAGGTTGCGAGCAGGTGGATTTGGTTCATTTCTGTGGTTAATAGATCGTTCTCTATGACCATTGGAAATTTGTCGAGTATTAGGAGAGCTATTATCAAAATGCAATAGTGAATGATGTTGCTTTCCACAGCTAAGACACCTATGCAGGGACTTACACTCAGCGAACAAATGTTGGGAACTTAAACAATTCATACATAGCCTATTCGATTTAACAAACTTATGTCGGTCGTTAGGAGATAAAGCTAGAAATCTATTGCATCTATATAGATTATGTGTATTTTCAGAACAAAATTTACAATTAACCTTTTTAGCTGAATATGCGGAAGAATAAGAAGTAGACGCTCTATCATTGACAGAGGTATGCAAACTAATTTTAGATTTTTCTGAGACACGTGACTCTTTTTTGGAACATGATTCAAACAAGTTTACACTTTCTAAAACTGTATAACGTTTTTTAACAAATTCAAAAAATAAATTGCTAGTTGCCAGATCCTCAAACTTTCTTTCAGATTCAAATTCTCTTTTGGAATGATAATCCAGCTTCTGTTCTAATAGAAAAACGATAAGAGATTCAAATTTCTCTTCGGGTTTAAGACCGATATTATTAATGAGATCTATGGTCTTTCTAGATGTTATGTAAAAATCTTTTAAGTTAGCGGCATTACCCTTTGACAATGGTTTTTGTTCGATTAAAGAAGAAAACAAAGTATACAAAAGCCGAGAATTATTTTCATACGCATTTCTTAGAGTTTCAATAGCAATTCTTAAATTTTGGTTAGTGACAGGAAGAGAAGCGACGAGATCTAAAGCTTGATCTCTCAGTAGACTCTTCAAATAGTATAATTTTTCACTATCACTCTGTAATTTTGTGTTATTTAGAACAAGAGCGGTAAATAAATCAAAAAAGGAGGCCAATTCGGTACTATTTCCACCGAAAGGTTTTATATTTATTTTAGGAAGTGAAACATTGGAGTAACCAAGGGAAGGTACAGCAGTATTTCTACTATTTTCTATCAGAGATGACAGGTTTGCAGTACAAGTTTCAAATCTATCTGCAACTTCATCTTCTGCCTGATCAGTATCAGACAAAACATCATCTATATTAGTGGTCAAACCAAGAATTTCCAATTGAAGTGATTTATAAGCATCATAATGATTGATCAAATTATCTAATTTAACTTTAAGCAAGTATTGCTCTTCCTCTCCAGTTAAAGATGCTACAAATCTTTCTATGCGAGTTAATTGTGACTTTGCACCAGTTCGTTTATTTTTTAACAAATTGAGCGGGTTAGCCATCTTAATAAATTTCAAATCAGATGCTAATTAATGTTTGAAAACTCTAAGAATGCGCGGATAACATAAATTTAACAAAGTTATACCGATTTAACCAATATCGACAACTATAATGAAGGTACTATAACTACAATACAAATTAAAAAAGAAAAAGAAAATTACAAATTATTTGGCAAGCAGATATATATCAATAATGTTCAGATATCAACAATATGCATTAATAATAAAGCGAGTTGAATCCTGTAGTTTCCCACAAATAGCTACAGAAATTCTAATTTTTAATAAACACCTTTTACCAATTCAAATGTTTAGAATTCCAGAAAATTCACCATTAGCAAATTCAACAAATTCAAATAAACAACGCAAATAAGATTCGAAACCTATCTGCAAATACATAGAAATTGTAGTTTCACTGTAAAATATAATCGTAATATTTATATAAATCAATTATAAAATGTTAAACGTCTATCTATTGTAAACAGCAAATATTTTTAAACAAAAGATAGAAACCATTAAATTATATACAGTGTGTACATAAAGTAACGTAACTTGCTAATATTTCGATTTCAGTTGGGTTTACAGAAAAAAATGTTGAATAAAAGTTTTTTCAAATAATCCATACTATCTGTATAAGTCGATTAGAAGTATACAGGGTGCACCGTTGCTCCAAAATAACTTATTAACATAATTTTTCAAATAGTACACCATGTATATATTTTCAGTTTTTGTTAATCTATTAAATTACAAATACAACCGCCAAGACCGCATAATTCTAATCTCAATGGTTCTACAGTTATTGAGAAAAATAGTTGACGGAAACGTTTCTATTACCACCATAATTAACAGCAACAAATAACTAATCTTATTTAATGAGATGTTCAAATTGTCTTCCTTCTTCTATTTGACATTATCCAAGTCGATTATAAAAAGCTGATATGGTATTACGCAATTGCTGATTTGTTATTTGATGGGCTGTTAACAGTATTCTATTTCTCAGTTCATCCAGATTATCGGGTTTTGTCTTATACACAATGTTTTTCAGATATCCCCAGAAGAAGCAGTCTAAAGGCGATAAATCGGGAGATCTGGCTGGCCACTCAATTGTGCCCCTTCTTCCAATCCACCTGTCTTGGAAAACTTCATTCAAGTAATTTCGAACAGCAACACTAAAGTGTGGGGATGCACCATCCTGCTGAAACCAAGTGTCATTAAAATTGTTACCAACTGCATTTCTTATTACAGGAACTATTTGATTTCTTAATAAATCTAAATACTTTGGTCCGTTCAAATTGCCTTCTACAAAGAATGGTCCGATAACAGTGGTGCCGATAATACCTGCCCAAACATTAACTTTTGAAGGTCTTTGTGTTCTATGTTCCCGCATCCACCGAGGATTAGTATCACTCCAATATCCACAATTGTGGCGATTTACTGTACCATTTAACATAAACGTGGCTTCATCGGAAAATACTATCTTACTTGTGAAATGAGGGACAGCATCTACTTTTTGCATTATAGTTTCACAAAATTCTATTCTGCGGTCAAAATCATCTTCAGATAACTCTTGTAATAGAGTCACTTTATAAGGATGAAACTTATTCTTCTTAATAATATTACAGACGGATCCCACACTAACATCATGTTCTAATGCAGTTTTCCTAATGGATGTTGAAGGATTTTCTACAAAACTTTGCATAATGTCCAAGGATTTTTCATCATTAGTTACGGTCTTTGGTCGGCCAGTTTTAGGACGATTTTTAGTTGAACCCACTTCTTCAAAAAGTTTCACAATCCTCCAAACTGCGGTTTTGGTAATTTGGTTACGATTTGGATACGTATCATTAAATAAGTGAGCTACCTCATCATAAGTTCTTTTACGATCACCGTAACCTCTCATCATAAGAATCATTATTCTTTCTTGTTCGGTGAACATACTTAAATTTGAAAAGCAACTACTTTTTTACAACTAACGCCTTTCACTAATATGACAAATAATTCATGACATATGAAAACAATTAATGACAGAAGAACCTATTACATTTTTGACATAAACAATTGTTTTATAATTTTAGATTCAAACTAATGTAACTTTGGAATTATGAAAGGTAGATATATGCAGTCTTGACGGATGTATTTGTAATTTAAAAGATTATCAAAAACTGAAAATATATACATGGTGTACTATTTAAAAAATTATGTTAATAAGTTATTTTGGAGCAAGGGTGCACCCTGTATACTTCTAATCGACTTATGCAGATAGTATGGATTATTGAAAAAACTTTTATTCAACATTTTTTTTGTAAGCCTAACGGAAATCGAAATATTAGCAAGTTACGTTACTTTATGTACACACTGTATAAAATCCAGCGATGACTTCCTAGGAAACTAGCTAGTCGACTACTCGACTTTAGCCAGCTGTGTTTTTGTAGTTTTTTGCGGTTGCCGTCCAGCCGGCGCCACAACAAGTTAGCTCGATCTTTTCGAAGACCAAATATTCCACGGTTGCCAAATCAATTTTAAAATCACGTTGTCGCGGAATTTTTTTCACTAAGCACTTTTGCACAATAATGATTAAAGTTTCAGGTTACAGTTTGTTATACTATGAGCAGATTCAGTTTATATAGTCTATAGGCTGAATATCTGTTGTGTTCTTTGACTAGCACAATTGAAGCATACAGTAGGTATGAATAAGATCAGATTCAGTGTGAAGTTGACATTGAATAGGGTCAATGATATTTTGCACGATCCGGCTCGAAGGACCAAAAACTAATATGAATAATTCAGCAAGAGATAAAGAGGAGACCAATGGACTGAGGTTAAATAAGAACAATTATAGCCAGTTCCTTCTTTATTCACATTAGTCGATTGATATAAATATAATTCGAAGGACCACCCCTCAATAGGGGAAAATAGAAAACAGAACAGTAAATTACAATATTACCTATAAGGTAACTGTTTTTATAGATATCTGAATGAGATAACATGAACTAATACAAGTTACAGCGAATACAAATATCAGATAACAAAAGATGAAACAATATAAATTGTCACAACAGAGCCAAATACTCCTAATTTATAACAGGTACAAATAATTAAATTTGTCGAGTAAATACCAAAAATAATAATATAAACTCCTAAGACAGTTTCAATAATTATGCTTTATCTATTAGGTACTAGTCAAGACACCGAGTGAGCGGGTATATAAAAGATTTTCACATATTAAATATCAGAGAGTCCGTGATTTGGCAACTTTTATTTCTATGATGAAGATAATGATGTCCATTGAACATAGAGCCAATAGCGGTTAAAATTAATTAAGCAAATTTGTCACCTTACCAATTTCCAGCGGCATATTAATACATAAACTTAGATAACAATTATTCACTACTATCACTTCATATTACAAAGGCGGTGAAAAGAGATTTTCGTCCCGTTCTTGGACGAAGCATGGAACGACCCATGTACGATGAATGACTTTTAACAAGTAGTTTAAAATGGAGTTAACGGAAATGAGGGGGGGATAGTGACCACGTTGGAATAGAGGCGGAATCCGGTAAAGAACGCGCGAAGTATTTAAATTTAAAAATAAGATTAGAGATGAACACATAATGTTAAATGGATTTTAACAATTTAATTTAAACTTTAAACTAGTAAAATCATCAAATCTTCATAGATGGGTCAACAAAAACCTTTACACTTCAGTGTACTTGACTATATATTGTAGCTCGGGTTTTCACTATCCCCATATCGACAAATTTGAGAAGAAATTTCAAAAAATATTAATATAAAATTAATTAAAATTATCATGTAATTTATTAAAACCTTTCAAATTAAAATTTAACTTCTACTTGAACCTCTATCTTTACTTTGGGATACCTACCCTATCCTAAATCCGAGGCAACATTTCGGGGTTGTGCAATGCTTGGCAGTTGCCCCTGAGCGAGTAAAGTTTTTTACCTATATTGTATTGTTTTATAACATGTCTAGCCTTAAATAGAAGAGTTCATGGTCAATGGAAACAGAAAAATGGTTCAATCAGAGGGAAGTTCCATACATTCCGTAAGGAATATTTCCGATAATGAAAATAATAACCTGCTCTGGCTAAGTACCTAATGGGTGGAGGCCAATAAATTAAAAAGAAGAAGAAGATACATAAGTGGCATGTATCGGATGAACCATCTTTATCCGATCATGACCAAGTATACTACGAAATTAATGTAGAAAAATCGGATATTAGAACATACAGGGATCCTAAGAGCACTGACTGGGTATCTTATAAAAATAACCTGATATCTAAAGTCCGTACACACCTAGGCAAACCAAAAAAGCTGAGGATTTAGAGGGAGCAGCTGCATGGCTGCAACAGACCATTTGATATTACAATAGGTTATATAAATTCATGTTAGCTTCTTGCCGGTTCAATTCGCAATCACCCCTTCTTTCCTTGTTTTCACAGTCACAGGCCGTTGTCTGCTCGCCGCGCACCCCTCTACCTCGGTGGTTGTACCAGAATTGTACTGAAGAGCTCGTATATTACAAAAATGTATTCAAACTTTTAACATTATTTTGTGCTACATAAAAAACTAACAAAATTACAAAAAACGCATAAAACGCGACAGAATATTTTAAAACCATAAAAACTAGCAAACCTCTGAGCGTAAGACAAAAGAAATTGGTATTTTTAATGTGCTTTTAGGTAAATTCCCCACAGAAATTATTTTTCCGTGGCTGATGAAGCAAAATGTTCACTCAATCCTCCTTTATGTGAAAACGGTTTTTACGCATGTGGCAATGCAAATGTGTTTTTATGGTTTTTCACCTGCGTATTCATTAACTAAGCTAGATTTAACTATAAGGGCGAGTGGTACAAAATATCTCCTAAACGAAGTTTAATTAACATCCGATTAAATTTTAACTAGACTTTCGTTTTTATCTGTTGTACAATGTCATACGTGCAGGCCGTTAACTAATCGACTTCTGGCGTTCATTTTTAAAAGGTTAGTAGCGGAGTAGGTCAAATGATTGACATTCTAGACGCGCATAATTGGGAAAAGAAGAAAAATAACCTAGAAACAAAGTTGATTAAATATTTTTGTTGGTGGTGGATTGGTGCTTAACCCATAAAGGACGAAATTCTTTTTTTTGCAATTTTAACTTATTTTTCTTGAAATTGTAATAAATGTTGGTCCAAATTATCTAAAAATTTCGAAAAAAAATATAACGTCAATAGTAATGCCACAATTTCATCTTGCCATATGGCAACGCTAGTCCTCGTTGGGACCAATAGACTATTTAACATGATTATTGTAAGTGAAACACATTTTCTTTAATTTTTTTAATATTTGGTCTCAAAAGTGAACACCCTAATAATAATTGAACATTAGAATGGAATTTTACATTACAGTCTATACAGTCCAACGTTGCACTTAGTACACATTGTACGAATAATTGAGCTGCATTCTTCTCCAGCGCAACGTTTTTTCTTTTTATCCAGTGTTGTTGTCAGTAAATGGCCAATATTGTAATATCTTATATTATCAGACACTCTGTTACTGGATATGCTAGAGATACTTCTAGACGGTCTTCCTGCTCTTCTTGGAGGGTTCTTATATTTTGTTAAATATTCCTTAACAATCTCCCGCCGAAACTGTAACTGAGTTACCTTATTTCCAGCTTTTTTGTAAAGAATCCAACTATTTTGTATACTTGTATCTAATAACCAGGTAAACAGACACCACCACCATTTCTTTGCTCGTAGTCCTATTCTATAGCGTGATATGTTTCCATCCATCAAATCGGTACCTCCCATCGATGAATTATATTTGCCGATTACACAGGGTCTGTTAACTTGAATAAACTTTTTTTCTTTTTTCAAATAGCGTTTTACATGGCTTACAGGATGTACACCATATACATTATACATTATTGTCGTCCCATTCGACCAGCAATATTCCATTTGTGTTATCAATGATGGACTCATATTCTCCTCTACTTCTCTTTTTTTCATTGCGGACTTTGAAGGAAGTGGACACGTTTTCGTTAGCCTGTCATCTCTAATAGTTCCAGCTGCTTCATAACCCAACTCTCGTAAACGACTCAGGAGATCAAAGCTTGTGAATAAGTTATCAAAGTAAAATGTGTATCGTAATTTTCGTTTATCTTCAGGTAACTCATTCAACATGGCCCAGAATGGTGCTCTACACGCTCCAAAAACATTCTGCAAATTGGGATCAACACGTTGATTTTTGCCTTGGTAAATCATAAAATTGATAAGGTATCCACTTTGAGCATTGAGACACCAAACCTTATACCCAAATCTTATTGGCTTACCTCTAATAAACTGTTTGCAGGGATGCCTTCCAAAATATTTAATCATTGATTCGTCATAGTTTACACCTTTTTCTGGAACAAAGTATTTTGTAATGGGTCTAGGTTATTATTGTTAGCACAATGCAAGTAACGAAATATCGTTAGAAAACGGTCTCTTCTCCTAGCATTTTTTATAAGTTCATTTGCCGTATCCTCTGACGTTTTCCAATAATTCTTTCTGCTCGGTACTACATTATATCCAGATAATATCAATATTGCTATAAAACACTTCATCTCGTCATTGGTGATTTGCGGATTTACTGCATTTATAAACTGGGCATAACTATTAGATTCATTCACTAAATGAGTGATTATTTCATCGTCAATGAATAATTCATACATCTCAAGCGGTGTCAGCATTTTGAAATTTTCATATCGCTTCAATATTTTTAAAGTGACATAAGTCGATAACCTACATTTCTGGCAAAACTGTTACTGAGCTTGGGAAAAAACCAATTACATATCCAACCTATCTTTTTCCAAAAATAGACGGCAGGAAAATCTGATCCAACATTGTTATTGCATAATGTCGATTCCAAGCCTCGAATACTCACGTTTTTTGAGTTGTGACAATTTTTATGTAGTTGAAAATTACAAAGGACTGGATTATTTTGAATTGTGACACTTTTGATTTTTAATTGTTTGAAATGGGACACTTTTGTGTATGAAATAGACTGATTCCTTTGTGAACTTTGAGTTGTAACATTTTAAAAATTTCACTTTTCTGTATTTATAGACAAAAAATAAAAAAAAAGATGACTAATTTAAAACAAGAAACCAGTTTCAGTGAAAACCGATGTAAAACAAATAGATGAAAAACAACTTTTCAAGTTTTTGTTTAATTTGATGTTCTGATTTTGAATTCGTTTTAAAAGGTTTCCCCTTCAATTGAGTTGACTAATTTAATTAATTTTTATAGAAGTGAAACGTTGTCCAAGAAAACAGATACAAAATTGAACTGAAAAGATAAAAACTCTAATCAATTTGAAATTCATTCAAAGTCCATAGATTTGTCCTATAGGAAATAAATCAGGCAAGTGAAACAACTTTTTATTGCATTATGAACAAATTATATTTAATACTTATTATAAGAACAATGAACATTATATTTAATTAACATTAATCGAGAACATCTTCAAAATAACAGTTGTAGTAGGATTGTGGGATTATGTTTTTATTAACAAGTTCTAGAATGTCTTTCTTTTTATTTTCCGCTAATGGGATTTTCTCTTCATAAGCCTGAATTGGAAAGATTGAGGTTCTCGAAACGTCCCTAAATGTTTCCTTTTTCTTAAATTGCGCACATTGACCGTCTTGAAATTTACGTCTTCGTAGGAATCTTTGTAGAAGAAGGCAAAAGGGTGCTGTTTTTCAAAACGAAGAACCTTGATTTCTTGCAATTTTACTTGCGTTCTATTAGCATCCATTATAAAATTACTACCCATTCTTCTTGCAGAATTTTTAAGTCGTAAAAACTCTCATGGTCAACTCATTAACATGTTATGGCTCGCCGTTCTTTTTTGCCATTGTAATTAAAGTTGCATACTGCTGTGGTACGTAGATCGGGCATGCTTTAAGGTATCTGCTAACTTGTTTCAAGCTATGAACATTGTCACCTTCATTTTGTGGTGTCCACGAATAAGATATTTATGTGTAATACTGCGAAGTTTCGGAAACTTGTTAACTGCGTATGAATATGCTGAAAGTACGTATTTGTTTTTTTGCTGCCCACAACAGTTATCGGAATAGAAAACAATATCCTGATCATCCTTGTTGGTATTTTCTATGAACATTTTAATGTAATGCAGAATACAGCTTCCGATTTCTATCGCACCACGTTTTCCTTCAGTCTCGTCCCAGAAGTAGCACTCAACATTCTTCGCATTTAGGTCGCTTGAGGCAATTGAAGCAATTAATTTTACTTTTGTTGTGGAATGATGATACTTGCCCTTTGGGTACTGGCATTACCGCCTGTAAATCGTATACAGCCACATGAGCTCCATTCGGATTTTTCTTATCATTTTCCTTTTCCATACGTGATAATTCCTTTTCTTTTTGGTGCAGGTTATAAGCTGAAAGTAACATGATTTTTCTCTCTTCATCAGCATTTTTGAATGATTCGCAAATATCGCATTGGTCCTTTTTGGGGATATAAAATGAAATGTTGTACTCACCTCAGAATATTCGATTAAACATGGCTGCATTTGTAAATGGTAAATGGTAAATGGTGAGTAATGCGACTCAACTCTGAGAATGGCTTCAATAAACTGTCTTACACTATTTTTAAGTTCAGGGTTAATGGTGGGTTGGTTACCATGTTTGCCTCTCATTTCGGGCTCCAAGAATCCATTATCATTTTTCTTCATCAGTGCTGTCCGGATTGGTCTGTCATTATTATCAAGAGTTGAAATGCTTTACATACTCTAACACGAGTTTTATTTATCTCAAAATAAAATGCAGAATTAAGTTTTCTATGATTCTGGGTGCTCGAGTATCGGTATTTGGGTTTTATAAAAGCTGCGTGCCGAACAATGAATTCCCGTTGCCTCTGTAAATTAGCAAGCCCCCAGTAATGATCAAAAATTTCTTGACGAATTAAATTATTGATCTTGCTACTGCAAGCGAGTCTACATTTTCCTCTGCATGGCGGGCCTACTTTCCTCTGAGGAAACTGCTTTTTGGATTTCGATGACGATTGGTAAGCTTTTCCGGAATTTCTTAGCAAGGATGCCTGTTTGTTTATCCAATTTTCAGGCTTTCTTTCCCTTTTCCTTTCTTTTTTGTGTCCATTACAATTTCATTTTTATCAACATTATGTTTATCTGAAGTTTCTAAGAAACTGTATCCAAGTTCGTGTTCGTCTGAACTTTCCGAGGAACTGTGTGTGAAATTCTTGTCCGCGTCTGAATCATCGACGTCGCTTTCGTTACTGTGCACAGGCGACACGTAATGAAAATTATTTGATTTGATTTTTGTTAGTCGCATCACGGTAGGGCAATCCAAACTATAATTTGTGACAGAATAACCGTTATCAAATTCACCAAGTGATTCGGTTGACCTTTGAAACATGGATTCAGTTGAAGTTGGTTGGTTCTTTTCATTATTAATGCTGAATAGCGTTGTATCAATCATTGTTTCTTTAACCCCAGTTGTAGTTGGATTTTGCATTAGAATTTCTTCTTTTCTTTTTCTGTAAATATTAGTTTCTTTCGCCATTTGAAAAATTCTCTGAGTGCGGCTTGAATAGTTCATAATGCATGCTTCCAACACTGGAACAAAAACATTTTTCAAAATTCAACCCCAAATAAAGCTCCTCAAAACTAATCGAATGAAATGTCTCAATTGATAAATGGGCTTTTTTCTTTTTATCAATGTACAATACGTTTTATGAGAGGGTGAGATGAAGATCAAAAGATTCACCGACACGAAATTCCAACAGTCTCTTCCTACTGTAGATTAAAATATTTCAATAACTAAAAATAATAATGAAAATACATAATAAAAAGGAAAAGAAATGCATTATTTCATCCTTTATCTAATAAGCTATAATATAAAGTTATATACATCTAGGTATCACAAATCAGGTTAGGTTAAGTTTTTTCTAACATCGACCAAAAAAGCTCAAATAATAGATTGTAAGGATGCTTCCACCTTTTCGACTGCCAACGATTGGATTTTAATTCTTCTTCAAAATACTTCGAAGAAGTAGATTCTGTCCTTGGCTCTTTCATAATTTTTATATCGGATACCTTATCTTCACTGGCTTCTGGTTCAGCTCTGGGATCTTCGAATTTTGGTATTGCTGTGGGCTGTTCAGTTCCCGACTCAATAGTCAAAGCAGGTGTAATTTTATGCTTTTCACTTGATATGATGTGCATCTTTTCATAGTAAGGTGGTTGTTTTTTGGGGGCAGCTCCAGTTTAGCGAGCATTTGTAACAAAAGCAGTGTATTTTTTTGGAAATTTTCGTGGGTATTACTTTTCCGTGTATTTGCTTAGTCCCATCTCTGCAATTTCTAATCCTATTTTATGCCACAACCTTATCTTTGTGGTCTTTTTGTCATTAAATAGGTTGCTATATTTATCATTTGCTCTGAGGTCCAGCGTGACCTCGACACACTCCGGATCCATTTCCTTCTCTAAAAGCATCAGTATTTCAAAATTCATAGTACACGAAGCTTGATTAGCACCTAACATATTTTTTTGTGGTGGGGGAAATCTTCTAAAAACCTTGAGAAGAAGTCCCAATTCCCCCAACCATGTTTTCATCCTCAACCCCTAATGGGCCAAGGATAGATCACTCTAAGGAGCCATGGTCGATCGCCTACCTGCTAAAACCTACCACCAATCTGTCTGTGTGAATTCGGTCCACCTAACCTAACCCAATCTAACCTACCTTGCTAATAAAGTGTTTCAACGAATATTTAAACTAACCTAATCTAACCTAACTACATGTCAACTATAAACTACACAGGATAACGCTCCGAAATTTGTTCAATGATATTAGAGAATCGCGCACTTGCTGTGGGACCAAACACTTTCCACCACATAAACTGGTCCACATACTCCGATAAAAATCTTGAGGACATCACCCCGAGACGCCTCAAACACTGTTCCAGGCACGTCCAGTGGCCTTCGATTTGGTTCGTGCATACTCCCGTTACCGGATCAACAAAGTTTCTGGAGTGGTTAACCTCCTATATCATTTCCATTCAAGAAAATCTCTCAGATGTGTGAAGGGAATTGGAGCAAAAGTATATATTTGATGAGTCGCTGAATGA
>CAJUYI010002948.1:0-26859 GCA_910591695.1 Galerucella pusilla | reverse complement strand
TCGAAAGAAACGGATAATGCAACAGCAAGGAGCCGTAATCGAGGGAGAATTTATTAATGTGGAGTGTGTTAATGGAGCCCGAACATCGGCGAAGCGGCATAGCCGCGGTCTATTGTATTATTGCAGGTACTCAGTGCCCTAAGAATAATGCGATAGTTTTTGTTTTCAACTACCACATATTATAAAACACAATTTTTGACTAATAAAGATTTATATTATATACCAAGAAGGAAGACACATCGAACATTTGTTTTAGAGTGCCCTAAAACATGTTTCTATTTGTTTTTTACACTTCACTTCAGCTAATAAAGTTCCAACTTTATATCTAGTATCCTAGTTAAAGTTATCTAACTTCACTTTCTGTGTACCGATTTTGAACTTCAAAGAACCGTTATAAAATATAAATATGCGTCTTCCGATAAATTGCTAAACATACAGGGTGTCCTATTCAAAAAATTACATCTACTGTATTCTAAAAATACACCACTTTTCTAGCGGGTAAACCGGAAGTAGGCCATTCATATAAATGTGTCACAACAAAACTTACGGTAATTTTAAACCTAACTGTGGAAACCGCATCTAATTATCCAGAACCGTTTCGAAGATATTAGCTCTTAAAAACAGTCAGAACACACACACAGAACACAGACACCCTGTACAATAAATTGGAAATCAATTATGAAAACCTTTATATACGTCGTTATTAATCGCTTCAAACACAAAAATATGAGGTTATGTTGATAATGTAGGGACCAACTAGTTACCCTCAAAATAAACTCATTCATACACTATAATTGTAGTGTCGATTTGAGTATTTCTTGTTTCTGGATTCCAAATTGAGCATGAGTGTCGATTCGAGTACAGATTGAGTGTAAATTGAGGGTGTGTGACGTCTATGAATTCGGCCCTAAGTGGGGTACAAACGTACCCCAAGTCGAATTTTATTTTTCTTTCATAGAAATTATGTGAACAGTTTTGTAAAATCTCAAAGAAATACGTTGAGCAAATTTTAAAGGAGGAAACCTTAAATGGACGAAGCAGAATATTCTATTTTCACAAAAATAGCCTGAAAATTATAAGTCTGTACCTGTGAATTATAAGTTTGTACCCCACTCAGTAAGGTTAAAATGCCCTTCAATTGGAAGAATCTCATGAAATTCAGCTATTTCAATTTTCAGTATTGAATTACGGTTCTCAGCGGTGCAACCATTGATAATTTACAAATTTTTCTTGAGGCTACATATTATATTTCCTCTCAAAATACACCACAATCGATGGCCGTTTTTATTTTCCATCCAGTACTTTCCAGTATCCATTATATCGGAGACTTTTCTCTCTTATTCCTATGTTTCCAACAAAAAAGCTAGTAGTTTGGAATTTCATTGAGCCTTAAATTATATACGATCGATTCTAATCTCACATTTAATTTATCATGTTTTATTCGACCGCACTAATAGTTGCGAATATTTGAAGTGATTTATATCTTATGGTTTAATCTTCATAAGCGCATGCACATTCACCAGATTAGTAGCTTTTAAGCCACCACGAAAACACGCCATACTTTAATTATTGGTTTAACATGTTCTTACAGTATAAACGCAACGAGATTTTATCTTCTTTGAAATAGAAGTTGATCTAGTTATATGCAATTACTATTTAAAAGCCACTATGGTATTATTTATCATTAAAACAATTAAAAAAAGTATTCGATTCCCTTCTCTTGTCGTTTGGTTACATACATTTTGTATGATAATGTATTGTTTATGGTGGATTAGAATTCACCAGGCCACCTATGCTGTCGCCAGTAGAAAGAAGGCCGTAAAGTCAAAAGTTATAGTTTTGAGAAAATCAAGGAAACGGTTAGCGCTCTCTGCCACATGGAAAAAAAATAGTAAGAAAAAATTATTCATGTCATTAACAGAGCTTATAATCAATTTCATATTTACTATAATCAGTTAGGTACTTGTTTTTTCATTTTTCAATACTTAAATGGCTCTTACGGCTTTTTAGAATCGTCTGGTTGTCTCTGAACTTGACGGTATATGAAGTATAAAGGCCGTAACTGTGAAAATACATTAATATTTATGGAAAAGAAAGTCAAACTATATATATGTTTTGTTATAAACTAATGATATATTTCTTCAAATAATAATATAACAATATTTGCAAGTGATTTGTTCGAGAATTATTGGAACTTTAGTTCTTTACGCCAGGTTATGTTTGAGCGACCAGGGGTCGCGACGCAAAAGATCTGACCGTTACGCGTTACGTTACGCTGCGTTATGTTACATTGCTTCGTTATGTGCCTTGCTTTTGCTTAGTCTCTCTCTCGTTTACGAAGCAGCGATTCATAATAATAAATATGCTCCTGCTCGGATTCGAACCCGGGCCTCCCACGTGCAATGCGAGCATTCTAACCACTGAACCACCGATGCTATATTGAAATTCTATGCAAAGCTGGTATTCGCAGTGCTAGTGATCTACTTGAATTTGTTCGGATAAATTTTTATATTATTTCCATAATTTTTTTTGCGCGATTAAGGGGTCTAGCTACTTTTCGAAATACAGGGTGTTGAAATTTTGAAAACTTGAATGTTTTAATTCGATAACTTTAAAATGGATTGATAAATTGATTTGACATTTGGCAGGTAGTTTTTAAATGTAAAAGGGCATATTTTGAAAGAAATTGTAGTTTGTGCAACTAGTGTGGATATGATGGCCATATCGCACGAGGACGAAGATGAAGCACGACGCCGTAGGCGAAGTGCTCAATCGTTCAAGTGCGATATGGACAATCCACACGAGTCGAGCAGCATATTTTTTCTACGACCCACTTAGGAAAAAATCTAGAAAATAAAAATTTCTATATACTGTAATATAACTTCAAAATAAAAATTTAACAATTCAATTTTATGTTTCCACTAATTTTGTGGTAAACGAATGTCCAATTTGTATAATGCTACGGTTTCCTTTTTTAAATATACGTAGATGTTGCCAGTCGGACTCCCTCATGGAGGGTACCGTACCATTATCTATAATAATGAATATTCTGCTAAATATTTCAAACGTCTACCTGTTGTCGTTATTAATATCAAGCAGAATGATTAAATTAACAATAAAAAAAATTCCTCGCGGGGAATCGAACCCGGGTCTACCGCGTGAGAGTCTGGTGTGCTTACTACTCAACCACCAAAGAATATGCAAATTGTTTATCTATAACGTCAGATGTATTACATAACTTTTGCTTAAAAGGAACTAAAGTTCCTACCGTGTGTCCCGCGACACGTTCTACCTTTTTTATTTCTTCACATTTATTCAAAGCAGTGCTATCCAAGAATATGAAAATAATATATAGTAAACATTTCAGAACTTTATTAATTGGAAATATATACATTTTATTCCAAAGAAGCATTCAAATCTGTAATGTTGGTATTCCCTTCCAGTTCTTTCCAGAATTTTATTCTATTAATTGGCATTAATGGACAAATTTTTTCCAAAATAATGTCTTTTTTGGATTGCAAAATTCCCCTAGGACGATTTCGAAAGGGCGGTTTTGTTATACCACGCTTTTCTATTTGGGCTTGGAGAAATCTTAGTTTATGATCAACACCATCAAAATCATTATAGTAAACGAAAGTATGCTCGCCTCGAGTGAAAGATGCCATTACCATATTGTTGAGATAGGCCCGTGGTTCTGTTTTTTTCAATTTGTACTGTGAACTGAAATCTTTCCAGTCAGAAAAATGAGATGGAGACATGCTTATAACATCCACTTTTCCTGAGTTTGCCCGTTGTACGGCTTCATGAAAATCATTAAAATAATATATACTACCACTTTTCTCCATACTAAGCTCCACCTGATGGTGAAAACTATCAGCGCTCATGAAAGTGTGGCCAGCTTGGAAGTATCTTGTACTACTACTGATTATAGATTTTTTCATTGTCGCTAAATCGCTGTTATTATCAAATGAATGAGAAAATACGAAATATAAGCAACAAAGCAATAAAATATTGGTAACATTTACAACGCAGAATGCGGACTGAAATTGTATTTTCTTGTTTGTGCCTGTCCACGTGGAATCGATGAGTAAATGATTAGTTAAAAAGCCGTAAGGTTGACTTATTCTCAACTTTACGGTGTTTTAGCTTCGGATGTAAAATAGATGCGGCGTTCTTGCTTCCCGAAACGATGACGTCTTAACTTTACGGCCTATTTAATTTCACTTTTAAATATATTTAAAATGATTTTACGGTGTTTATACTTAGTAGGAAGGTAGAAAACAAGGAAACCAACCTACCAAGCCAAAAAACTAAAAATCACCAAAGATTGACTTTACGGCCTTCTTTCTACTGGCGGGTATGTGTAGGAGCAATAATTTTTCTTAGTGTGTCGTATCTTTCCGGAGGGATCCACTAATTTTTTGCTAGCATGGAGTGTTACCAAAAACCATGGTGACGTGAGTTTTTGGTGGTGAATGAAAATATCTATTTTATTATATCTTTATATATTTCCCATCTAGGTACATGACTATAATATACTAATAGGGAACTTGACCAAAATTTTAAATAGCAAAAAAGGGGTTATAAATTATAAGAATATAATACATAAGGACAATATGGCATCAAAAAAATAGTTATTTGTACAACTGGGCGAGGAAGTAACAGATTTATTGCCGCGGATAGCATTTCATGCCCAGGCTAGGCCACAGCAATAAATCTGATTCTTTCCCGTGTGAAATATGTAATTTTCTCTCTGATTGTTTGTAAATGAGTAGAAAAATCAAATTTTAGTGGAAACTTTTTATTATGACTCACAATTTTCAATATTATTTTTAATCATATATTATTCATGTTATAGATTATAGGTAATAATCAAATTTAGTCCAGTAACTGAAGGGGCAAACCTATCAATATATTTGTCCAATAATTTTTTTTTGGTTGATTTGTAGGTCTTGACAGGTACTTCAAAGGGAGAAAAAGATTGCGCCTTGGCTAAGGGTCCAAAATGGCCCCTAAGCCCCCCAAAAAACGGTTTCCCGCCATTATCTCCCGAAATATGCAATGTGGAAAATTTTTGTTCTGGTAAAAAGTGAAGGTCGTTAAATTATCTACAAAAATGGTCCCTATCATTTTTTCCAAAATGCAATAGTTTTCGAGATATTCGCATCCAAACGTCCCCTCGCTTACGCAGCTGCACTACCTCTATAAATACTACCGTCTTTAAAATTAACTTGTAAGCCGGCGAACAAATTCTTCCATAACTCGGTCAAAAATCAATATTTTTCGATGATTTGAAGTTCATTGTAATGGGAATATCCGTAGGTATCACTATGTGTACCTTAAACCCCGTTCTCGCCCGTCGAGGACATTGCCAAAAGTGGCCAATGTTATTTTTCCCCAATATTTTGGCCTCTTGCATTAAATCATTGACATTTTATTTATTATTAATGGTTTATTATCCCTTGTTTTTTCAAATGGGGTCTGGGGAGGTCTTGATTGTTCCTGGAAATTTTTTTTCAGTATCTTTGAGGCGTTTCAATAAAAAGTTTATTTATTTATTTGCATTTTTCAGTCGTTTTCGGAGTTCTCACAAATCTTGTGAACAAGCGAAAATAAAGAGCTAATGTTCAATTATTTTGTTATTAAATGCACACCATTTGAAAGCTTACTATGTCTACTCTCTGAACCAATATTTTTATTCGGAATACAATGCACTCATTTTCCAGGGACCGGGAAAATTTGATTTTTGACCGAGTTATGGAAGAATTTGTCCGCCGGCTCACAAGTTAATTTTATAGTCGGTAGCATTTATAGAGGTAGTGCAGCTGCGTAAGCGAGGGGACGTTTGGATGCCATTATCTCGAGAACTATTGCATTTTGGAAAAAAATGATAGGGACCATTTTTGTACATAATTTAACGACCTCCACCTTTTACAAGAACAAAAATTTTCCAAATTGCATATTTCGGGAGATAATGGCGGGAAACCGTTTTTTGGGGGGCGTTAGTGGCCATTTTGGGCCCTTAGCTAAGGGGCAATCTTGGAGAACTTTTTCTCCCTTTGAAGTACCTGTCAAGACCTACAAATCAACCAAAAAAAAAATTATTGGACAAATATATTGATAGGTTTGCCTATTTTCAGGTCTTCAGTTACTGGACTAATTGTATCTTTTCAATTATTATTGTCGATTAAACCTTGAATTGTATACATAGTATTTGCTCCGTTGATAGAAAAGTGACACAAGTCAAAAATTACCATATTTGGGATAATTGATCATAATGAACCCAAACAGCTGATATTTTTATGTGGTGAAACGACACATGTCACTTTACTATTTATCGAGATCACTATACCTTTTTATGGAAAAATGTCAGTTGTGAGTTAGGTCTAGTTAAGGAATGTTGATAGTTCTTAAGTTTCTAGAGAAAACCGTCATATTCGAGTTCTGTCTGTTATGTTTTGACGGGTTTTCACATGTATGAACTTAGGATATTTAATGAAACTCTTAATTTTCTTCAACATGTATTTAAGGTCGACATGATACATCAATCTGACAAAATAATCAACTAGTGACTAAGTTGTTTCCAACGAAACTATTAAAAATAACTTTAAGGAGAATTCACATAACACGCCCCTCTTTTATAAATAAAAGAACACTAACGACAAATAACAAAAATAAAAGTAAACAATTCACCAGAATACCTCAGTCATTTTCTGAAAATGTAAACCGTCTGGGTCTAACTATTGTTCTACCACTTCTGGTTTGAACAGAACTTTGTACAACTTTGGGTTGAACATCAAGCTCTGAAGTTAGTGATTCTGAATCAAAAAGACTACTTGAACCTTCACTTGAACTTTCGTTATTTTCTAAAACAGTACTACGTGCTGCGGAAGCCGGTTTTAGAATATGTTTTCTGTTGCGACGATACTGAACACCATCAGGAGTTCTTACGGTATAAGATCTAGGAAAAGGACCAACCTCAACTACTGTTGCTGGAAACCATGGGGACGAGGGACATTTCTGATAATAAACCTCACCTCCACATTCTAATGTTGACAAATCTTTGACTGGTTTATTATTATAATTTTTCTGTATTATATATTCGCCTGTTTCTTTTTAATAAAATCATTATACTGATCAAAATCTATAAGTTCGGGTTTTAAAACATTTTCACTTACAGGTAATTTCGTCCTTAAAGTACGAGACATTGGCAACTGTGCTGGCGAATAGCCACATTCGAGTTCAGTATGTCTGTATTGCAAAATACCAATGTACGGATCTGAATTGTGTTCTAAACATTTGTTAAGAATACCTTAAATAGTTTGTACTGTCCTTTCAACAAGTCCATTGCTTTGAGCATAGTTTGGACTAGACGTTTGAGTGTAATGTGCCAATCATTCAAAAATGACCTATATTCATAGGACGAAAATGGGGGACCATTATCAGACTTAACTACCATAGGTATGCCATGTCTGGCAAACATCGATTTTAAAGTCATTATCACTTCCTTCGCGTTAGTATCGGTCATTGGACAAATTTCAAAAAACTTCGAGTAATAATCCACCAATAGTAAATATATGTGACTTAAGCATAAAAGTGAAAAAATCAACGGCGACTTTTTGCAATGGAAGCGTAGACAGTTCGTAGACGGACTCATGACTATTAGACCTTCTGTATTTAATACAAGACTGACAATTTTCCATTTTATTTTTTATGTCAACTGACATGTTTGGCAAGTAGACTACTAAACGAGCGAGACGAAGACATTTATCAATGCCCAAATGACCTTCATAGATTATATTTAATATCGATTTTTGTAAAGACTTAGGAATTACTATTTGATTATTTTTAAGGACAATACCATTGGCAACATGTTATTCCGATTGATAATTGTAGTATGGTTTTACTTCTGAATCAACACCATTTTTTGAATTCGGCCAACCATTAAAATAGAATTTAACATCATTCTCTAGGTGGGGGTGATGGTGAGGGGAAAGAAAATTCGGATGGAGGAAGCGGTGAAGTATCTGGGGGTGTGGTTGGATAGCCAATTATCCTTCAAAACCCATATGTTGAAGGCTGCAGAGGAGGCAAAAGTAAGGGCAGCGTGGCTGGGAAGATTGATGGGTAATGTGAAAGGACCGGGAGAATGGAAGAGGAGGATAATTGGTAGGACGGTAGAGCAGAGTATGCTGTATGGCGCGGAAGTGTGGGGTGAGAAAGCAGGGGTGAATGCGAGGTTTAGACCACTCCTGCGGGTGCAGAGAGGAATACTTTTGAGGGTGGTGCAGGCTTACAGGACAGTGGGTGGACTGGCAGCAGCAGTGCTGTCACGTTCCTATCCATTGGACTTGATGGCTAGAGCCAGACATAAACGCTGGAGGGGTGCGAGCAGAGAGGAAGTACAGGAATGGATGGATAAGGAAATGGGGATAAGGTGGGATGAGTATGAGGGTGTGCTGAAAGGAGCGATTGGGAGCAGGAGAAATTGGGTGGACCGGAAATTTGGAGAGGTGAACTACTTCTTGACGCAGGTGCTCACAGGGCATGGGTCAAGAGTGGGTTACCTCCACAAGACTGGGGAAAGAGAAACTGGAGTGTGCGAGAGATGTGGAGGATGATGTGGGACATGTGTTTAGATGTTGGAAGAATGAGGAAATTTTGAAGAAGCTAGAAAATAAACTGGGAGAGGCGGTGTATTGGGAAAATATGGTGGAGATTATGTTGAGGGGCGAGGAGGAATGGATGGAGATAAGTTGCGTGGTGGAGAGCATGATTAGGGGAAGAGAAGGACTAGCTATGGCATGAGAGAGATAGGAGTGATAGAGGGAAGAAGATAATGGAGAGTGTGTGAGGGACCGCCGCCCGTCTTGACGTATGCTAGGGTAGTGATTCCAAGACGGGAGTAACGGCGAGTTTGAGGTGGGTTTGGTTGGTAGGCATCTCCGTTGGGGATGAGTCGAAAACTGTCTGGATACTGGATACAGTCGAACATGAGTTTTCCATCTCAGCCCGAAAAAAAAAAAAAAAAAAAACATCATTCTCTGAAGTCCTGCTGGAACTTCAGCTAACGGTTTTCTAAATAATTTAACCAATGGTTTATGGTCCGTTTCGACAGTGACTTCACGACTATAAATGTACTGCTTGAAACGAGTACATCCAAACTGTATCGCTAACAAATCTCTCTCAATTTGAGCATAATTTGCTTGTGACGATGACAATGATTTTGACACAAGAATGAATTAAGTAAGAAGCGTAGAGAAATGTGGTTAGCAGCAATCAATAGAGATGATTGAACAATATACTAAACACTAATAAAATATACTAAGTTGAAGCAAAATATACTAATAAATTCGACTAAAAAGTCTTGAGCACTCTTTATGACTGGATAGACAATACAAAACTAACCTATTTATTTAAATTGTTTGCCCTGCATGGCCATATTAGGTCACGAGATCTGGATTGCCTAATAGGTTTTTTGATTTAAAACCGAATTGTAGCCTCACATTTTGAGATGTTACCCTTTTCCCCAAAATATAATAACTATATTTTTGTTTATGACAATTACAAACCCAAATATTTCTCAGGTTATTCTTCATTTGAGATAATGTCCCAACGATTGAAACTTATATTGAAGATGGTTCAACAATAACAGCCTGAAGGCAATAATGCCGCACACTGGGAAATCATCAAGAATGGGACCAGAAATAATATTAATTAGGTTAACTCTCCATCTGAACAAATATGTTCTTCCTCAATTTATGATGGTTTACAACCCATAAACAGCAAAGCGGCCAGTTGCATTGGAGAAAATAGTGCTCTTCCTGAACCTGTGAATGACGGTAATAGCTTTGTTACATTGCAAAATGTGAGCTTTGATTCATTCAAATCTGATGATGATGATCCATTTCGTAATTCTGATGATACGGATGCAGATAAAGATTACTTATTTGACTTAAATAGCCAAAATTCATCGCAGTCTGACAACGAAGCGGCCGTCAATAATTGAGAGATAGAAATAGCTTCCCAGGACATAGAAAATGAAGCAGAAAATAATGTTATGAAGAGAACTAGGAAACGTAAGCGTAATTCTTGTGAGTGGAAGAAAAATGCTGCAAAATTGGCTTGGAGTGCTGGAAAACAGTATGTGTCATGTTCAAAATCTGAAAAAGTAATCCAGGCGAGAATAATGAAACCCTTCTGTAATGATATCTGCAAACTCAAATGCAATTCAAGAATTACATTAGAATCTCGCCAACTGATTTCTCAACATTATTGGGCTCTTGGTGATCTACAAAGACAACGAGACTATTTATTATCATGCATGACACCTATTACACCAAAATATCAGTATCCTCGAAATGAATCTAAACGACATGATAACAATGCATTCCATCTTATAATTGATGGAAACCAAGTTCGTGTTGGCAAATTGTTTTTTAAATCTACTTTAGATATTACAGATATTCCGATAAGAACTGTGATCGACAAACGGAATAGTACTTGATGAATGATTTCACTCGATCTCCGTGGAAAGCATGGAGAACATCGTAAATTGGATCCCGGCAGGAATTCGAAAGCGTATAAACTCCATACCAAGATTGGAGAGTCACTATTCAAAAGCTCGTTGTTCTCGCGAATTTAGCGAATGTGGAAAGACTTTACGCGATTTGCACAGGGATAATATTCAAGATTGTAAAGATAATCACTTACCTTATGCAAAGTATTTAATTTATCATCAAATTTTTAATCGAGAATTCAATATTCCGTTTTTGACTCCGAGGAAAGACCAGTGTGGTGTTTATGCAACTTACACAAATTCTTCCGAAGAAGACAAAGAAAATTTGAAAGCTGATTACGAAATCTATTTGTCAGAGAAAGATCTCTTCCGGGCTGAAAAACAAACAGACAAAGATAAAATTTCTCAAAACTACATTGTAGCTTGTTTTGACTTGCAGGCAGTCATGCCAATACCTCAAGGGGATACATAATCTTTTTACTATAAGTCTAAGCTGGGTGTTCTAAATTTCACTGTATACGAAATAAGGAAGAAAGAACAGGGAGATCAATGCTACTGTTAAGTATGGGATGAAACCCAAGGACAAAGAGGAGCCAATGAAGTTATTTCTTGTCTTTTGAAATATATAGAAGAAGCATCAACAGCCAATCCTAATGGTGAAATTGAATTGATTTTGTTTGCAAAAAAATCGTTACATTTTAACAATGTATATTTTTGCTTTGATGGAGTATACAAACATAAAGGTAAATACTTTATAGCTGAGTACACATGACTCGAAAGTCAAGAAAACATATTTGTATTCTGTGTAAAAATTAATTTATTAAAATTGCAGAGCGCTTTCGGCTATTAAGCCATCTTCAGTGCTTACCTGCAAGTAAGTAAAAAAAAGTTGGAAAATATAAAAGAAATAGATAAAGAATTACTTACTCGTCAGGTAATTTATACAAGAAACTTTGACAACACATTGACGTCATAAATTAAAATAACATTAAAATTAAAATGATCCCCTGTTTAGGGTTTGTTGAATCTAGATATTAAACATTATTGAAAATTTTTCTAAAATTATTTTAGACTGAACTCAGAACACGTGTTCGTCTAACGGATGTTGAAGTGACACTCCTTCAATTTTAAAAAATTTAGCATATGACAAATGACAGTGAACATAGAACTCAATCATTCTAACAAGAGTTTAAAATTGACATTGTAGAAAACTTTTTCAAATGTCCCAAAACAGACATGTAAACTTCCTAAATAAAATTATAAATAAATAATTTGATGTTAAGGTCTAATGAGAACCTATCAAATTATAAAATACTGAAAAAAGATTAAGGGTCTAATGAGAACCCATTACTAAATCTAATTCAAAATAGAAAATTCACATATATGTCAAGAGAGATCCAAAAATAAACACATTAATTCAAACAATTGAAATATTAATGCAAATAAAAATGAAATAAAATATCTGAGAATGATTCCAAACAACATAATTAAATAAACATTGTAGTCGGTAGTCACCAATAACAAAACACATCTACAACAAACCCTAAACAGGGGATCATTTTAATTTTAATAATATTTTAATTTATGACGTCAATGTGTTGTCAAAGTTTCTTGTATAAATTACCTGACGAGTAAGTAATTCTTTATCTACTTCTTTTATATTTTTCAACTTTTTTTTACTCACTTGCAGGTAAGCACTGAAGATGGCTTAATAGCCGAAAGCGCTCTGCAATTTTAATAAATTAATATTTACACAGAATACAAATATGTTTTCTTGACTTACAAACATAAAGTCTATAACTCACAAACTCTCAATAGTAGGACGTACACAGAACGAAGGCGATTCTGCACATTCCGCGATTGAGCGCCAGGTGAAACGTTCTTTAAAATCAGGGCCAATTTTCATACCATCAGAATATGTTGGACTGTTTAAAAGCGCAAAGAAAACTGGAAGACCTCACAAAGTAAAAAAAATGTCGTATACAGATTTTGTTGATTTGAAGAATTTGAACGAGGTAATTGGAAATATAGACGGCAGGAATAGATATGATAAAAAGTTATGTTATAGTTATAGTTATGTTATTTTTGTAATAATTGCAATGAAAATCTGTTTCCTAATCCTTTTTTTTTTTACCGAAAATGTATGTTTCTATAATACAAAAATTATTTAAAAAAAGTATCTTGATTTTATGGAGAAGTGTCACAACTATTACAAGGGATGAAACTTTCACCCTCATTAGAGTTTCAATCAATAAAGTATGTAAAAATATTATAACAGCTCAAAGAATACATCGTAATGTTGTTGCAACATGAACATAAAGTCATTTTGGACATACTGACGACTATCCCAATTTAGGCTTTCAAGCAACGGCCATCCAAAAATTATATCAAATACAGCGAATGGCTTGTTTGAACATCACAGGAGCCATGAGAACAACACCAACTGCAGCAATGGAACTAATTACTGGTCTGACACCTCTGGACCTACACTTCAAGGAGGTTGCGTTAATGGCCATGGTACGATTGCGCACGGCTGGTGTAAACCCCGAAGTGGGAATGGGCCAATTGAGGTTGAGCCTATGGAAGGAAGCGCTCACTGCGCTACCTCTCCTGCAGGCAGCCAACGATGCAATTGAACCCAGGTTTTTGTTTAACAAACCCTACAAAATTCAAATAAAACAGAACACAGAGCCAGATGCTGCAAATGCCATACGCATATATACAGATGGTTCAAAAATGAAAGAAGGCTCAGGCTGTGGAGTTTACTCGAGAGCACTGAGCCTCAAGATTAAGTGGGGAATGGGAAACAATACCAGCGTGGTAAAAACAGAACTGGCTGGTATCTCAATTGCCACAAAAGAACTAACCAGAAGAGGAATTTCTGGCAAAAACATAATAATCTGCACTGATAGTAGACAAGCCCTATTAGCCTTGAACAGACAACGTGTTATATCGAGGCTAGTACTAGAGTGCCACCAAGATTTAGCTGACGTCTCGGCAGATAACAACATTATCCTGAGGTGGGTTAAAGGGCACGACAGGAGTAAAGGGAATCGCATTGCTGATTCTTTAGCCAGGGAGGCCGCTGGACTAAAAATTCTAGGACCCAGTGACACCTACGGCCTAACGACTTCGACAATTGCGGAACTAGCCAAACGTTACACCCATGCTCAATCCCTTAAGAGATGGGATGGAATCAAAGGATGCAGTTTTGCCAGGATCACCTTGGGCGACCCTTGGAAGCTGGCGCCGAAGAAATATTTGGCGATGACCAGGAAAAACCTACGTTTAACAGTAGGATTTCTGACTGGTCACTGTCAACTAAGTAAACACCTCCATACTATGGGGCTAGTGGACACACCTCTATGCAGGATGTGTGAACAGGAAGATGAAACTGTCAGGCATGTCTTATGCGAGTGTCCGGTGTGTGTTCGGTGAGTCTTGGCCTACACCTGCCGATATAAAGGAGATGTCTCCCAGTGACCTGTCCACCTTCCTGAGAAGGACAGGATGGACAATGACCTAGGAGGACAACTCCTCGGGAGGATGTACAATGGGTCACATGTGGCCTAAGTGCTGTGAGCCTACACACTCACCCTCCCTACTCTACAGATACAGAGATAGGCTTCCAAGCAACTACAAATTTTAAAACTGCTTTACTGAAAGATTTATGATTTTTGAATGTGTCACTCTTCCCTCAACGGAACGTTATCTACCGAGAAATGATAAATATAATGTTAAACATCGACAATGATAGTGTGCACAGTGAAGTTAGCCTAGTATAGCGGGCTTTCCTGTTATGCAACTACGCATGCAATACGGACGCGTGCTTCGGCTGCAAGATAGAGGCACTTAGACGCAAGGGGAGAGGCATGTCGAAAATAGTTGCACACGAGACAGTTGCAAGTAGACCCAAGTCGTTCGATCTGGTAGCGGCAGACACGTGCATCTTCCTGACTCTTTAACGTTTTTTTGTTAGAATTGTTGCTGCAGACTGGGGATATAATAATTTAATATCGGTTTGGCAATTTTAAAATTCAATATTTGTATGTGTTATAGGTAATATGGAGTGGTCTAATGAAAAATGTATTGCGTTTGTCTAGGTTTATCGCGGTTTCACTTGCCTTTGGAAGGAATCCGATAATAATTATAAAGACAAATTTAAACGAGGAGATGCCCAACCATATCTGGTGGATAAATATAAATTACCTTTGCGGAAAAGGATTCACCCAGCATGAAGGCTTTTTTCGTTTTCTTTTTTCCACTTTAACATCATTAACAATAATTGCTACTGCAGCAGCAATTGCAACAATTTCTATTTCATTCCACATGACGAGCAACACAACCAACATCAAAAGTTTTAATCAAATATCGACATAAAGAGAGGCAATATCTTTTGGAAAATAAAGGCATAAATGAAAACAGCATGTAGGCAAGACGCAAATAGTAAGCACAGTTGCATGCGTTTGTTGTTGTCATGCTGCATGCGTAATTGCATGCGTAGTTGCATAATTGGAAAACCCGCTTATGTTTGTGTGGTGGAAGGGATTGTTTGATTCCATTGACCTGCTTCAATCAATTATCATTTACGCGGCTAAGTAAAGTCTGAGTTGCTATGTACCTTTTTTTGAGTTGTTTAGTTGGAAATAAAAGAAAGGTTTGAGAAAAAAGCACAAAACGCATTGCTATTGGTTGTGATGTTAATCCAAATGATTTCGGTACAGCTTGTACGCTCATGTGACGAGGAACGGGACGATTAAGATATGGGCTATTGGGTGCCTTCTTTTTGACTCAGTTTGACTAAGGTGAGCTTAGATTTTCTCTTTCCTTCATTGGTGCTACATGTGCTATGCGGGGGTATCAATTGAAGTCGGAAATAAAGTGGACGGAATGAAGAAATACTTGATTTGTTTGAGTTCCGAACAATTTAATATTTCTTTTGGTTTTGAGTAAATGTTATGAACTTGTGTTATATTCAAAAGCTCCTTTTAATTGATATGTTCTCTTATCGCACGTTTGAAGTGTGTAATTCCTTTTGGTGTTTACTAACATCACATTAGTTGAGACAATCAAATCTGTTGAACAATTCTGATATATAAAAATGTCCAATATTCATAATTATTGTGAGTCGTCTTTAGAGAAAAATAAAGCTTGTTCGTTTTCATCGTTTTTCAATAAAATATAAAGAAATACTTTTATGGAACACTGCTCAATTTGACAGGTTATGGGACCAGAATAACCAAACACACATAGAAGGTTTGATGAACTGAGAAAATTTGTAAAAGGCGGCACAAAGTGAAGAAATAAATGACAGGTATAAGCAATGAAGAAATTGGAATGAAACCCTTCGATGGTAAATACTGCGATCATTGGAAATTTTGAATGAAAATTATACTAAATCAAAATAACGTGAAAATCTATATCGAAAAAGAAAATAAACAATCCAATGAAGCATTTGAGAAACTCGACAAACAATGCAAATCAATGATTGTGCAGTGCATTTCAAACTTGCATCTTGAGTACGTGAAAGACAAAGAAACTGCGTTTCAAATGTGGAAAGCGTTGGAGTCAGTTTTTTAAAGAGATGGCATAGCTCTAACTGTATGTGAGAAAAAAACTGGGCTCAACTTTCGTTTAGCTGAAATCAGTTATGGAAAAACTATTGTCATGGCAAAGATTGTTGTGATTAGTGGTAAACAAAAACCCAAATCATATGGTGAGGAAATGCGCGTTTGCCAAGTTGACCAGTAGCGTTTAGCTGAGATCAGTTATTGTAAAAGCGCGAATTGCGAAACGTCGACCCGGCGCGCATTCATGTGGAATACACTTTTTCGAGAAGGGGAAGGGAATATAGATAGACATGAATATAAAATGATTTTTGTTCCATACGATGTTCTCCAATAAGGGTAAGGGAAGTCAGTGTGCTTATCGGGAAGCGGTATGTGTTGAATTATGATACATTTTTTTTGCTAGTAGCTTTTGCTAGTAGAAATCCCATGAAGTCAGTCAATTTGAGGTGGAGACATGTATTCCTTTCCCCTTCCCCTTCTCAAAAAAGTGTAATAATTTGTATTCCACATGAATGCGCGCCGGATCGACGGATCGCGCGGCGCGAATTGCGAAACGTCGAACCAGTGCGCTCGCTTCGCTCGCGATATCAATAATTCCAAATCAGTAAATTAGAATATTCATTGATAAGCATACTGACTTTCTTTCCTCTTGGAAAACATCATTTGGAACAAAAATCATTTTATATTCACGTCTATCTATATACTTACATGTTTATTCCCTTCCCCTTCTTAAAAAAGTGTATTCCACATGAATGCGCTCCGGGTTGACGTTTCGCAATTCGCGCTTTTACAATAACTGATCTCAGCTAAACGCTACTGGTCAACTTGGCAAACGCGCATTTCCTCACCATATGATTTGGGTTCTTGTTCACTACTAATCACAACAATCGTTGCCATGACAACAGTTTTTCCATAACTGATTTCAGCTAAACGAAATTGGGGTCAACTTGGGAACCACGCATTTCCTCCATATATGATTTAGGTTTTTGTGTACCCGTTACCATGGTAATAGCTGCCATGGCAACAGTTTTTCCATAGCTGATTTCAGCTAAACCAAATTTGACCCAAAAACTGCCCACTATGAACCCAGTAGCAGGGGATTCACTCGAATCCCATTCCATGAAATTTGAAGAAACAATAAGAGAACTCAAGTTTGTAGGTGCTACTCTTGAGGAAACAGACGTTGTGTGCCACCTTCTTAGGACGTTACCAAAGAGTTAGGAGTTATGATACAATCGTACCTGAAACTTTGGATTTCACAAAATTTCAATTAGATATTGTTAAAGCTGAGTTATCAGATCATGGAATTGGGAAGACTGGTACACAAACAAACAACCATTTATACATGCCAGCGGCTTATACAAGCAATTATAAACAAAATTGCACTCGGAAAAGAGGTTAACATGTTAATGCAAAGGAATTTGAACAACAAGGAACCAATGTTGGTCCAAAAAGCGAGTGAATCAGACTATGGAGAGTATTGAACACTGTGTCGCAATGCCCAAGTCTTTATCGAGTGGTTGCAAGGAGATGGTAGTATCCCTATTATTTAGCGTATGGTTATAATTGGAATTAGAGGTTCGATGTCTTCAGCCATTCAATGGCTCCGTTTGTAAATTCTTGATTTCTTCAATGTCTCCGTTGTAGGCAAGAAGTGGACACTCCATCATGATGTGGTCTGTTGTTTGTTGAGGATGACTGCAGACACAGCTTTCAGTATCCGAGAGGCCCCATTTATACATCAATGAGTTGCAGCGGCCGTGATGAGTTCGAAGCCTGTTTAAGTTGCATAGCACCTTTCTTGGCAATTTATTTTCTAAAGGGCGGTCTTCACTGTGCTTAAAGTCGTAAATAGGGCTTTGTCGATTGGCTTCAAGCCATTGGTTTGACCAGGATTCGTTAATGTTGAAACCCAAGTCGTACAGTTGCTTGGCGAGAGGAATTGGTGGTTTTCGAGATCGTAGTCTTGTCTGTGGTACATTGCGTAAATCATGATGTAGTGGAATGTGAGGGTTTTCTTGTATTTTAGTATATTCTCTTAGCAATGATTGTTGACGCCGCAAGTTGGCAGGAGCTATGCGACTTAGGGGAGGTATCCATTCTAGCGGAGTTGATCGAAGAGTCCCCGTTATCATTCTCATTGTGGAATTTAACTGAGTGTCGACTTTTTTAACGTGGCAGCTATTAAGCCAGACTGGTGCACAGTATTCGGCAGTTGAAAAAACAAGTGCAAGCGCAGCTGTACGCATACAGCTCCCCAAGAAGTAGATGAAAGTTTCTGAATTGAGTTGTTTCGTGTTTGTAATTTTGCCGCAGTCTTTGTAAGGTGTTCTTTAAAAGTCAATGATCGGTCAAGGGTTATTCCCAAATATTTTGGGTGAAAATTGTGATTAAGTTCACGATTTCCAAAATTAATTTTGAGTTTCCTTTTTGCCAATCGGTTATTCAAGTGGAAGCAACAGACTTCAGTTTTTGTAAGACTTGGTTGAAGACGCCATCTCTTGAGATAGTCCATAAGGGTACTAAGATCGTTGGTAAGCGCTAGTTCCAATTCATTCCAGTTCTCATGTTGAAAAACGTAGGCCATAGCATCCCTAATGTCACGTTTTGAGAGAGTCTTTATATCTGACGATTGTTCAATAATACCGAATCCACGAACGCTAAATACTGCAATAAAGATGCAATTCAACATGTGCACGAAGATAACATTTTTCAGTTAAAATAAGAATTCAAAACTTGGACATCTTGAAATTTATGTATTTTATCTTGAAAATTCCATGATTTCTGCTCTTATTTTTGAGTTTAGTGTTTATCAACATAATTTTATGGCAACAACTGGAAAAAAATTACAACGTGGCAACGATGTAAAACATCTGTCAGGTTTTGTGATTGCGAACTTATCGTAAATGAACTATATAACCACATTCCAAGAGAAAAACAAAACGGAAAATTTAAGTCTAAGGCTGATACTACTATTATGGTAGGGTAGGTACACACCTAAAATGGCTATCGCTTGTGGAATTCATTTGAAAGAAAAATAATCAATGATATTCAAAATATTGGAAATTGTTCTTCAGGAACTGAGAAAGAAACACTTGTTGCAGTGGAAATACAAAAAGGGAATGATGAATCAATAGAATCGGTACTAGAAGAAATTGAAGAGATTTAACTTGGTGAAAATATTACTGTAGGAGATGAAAGCAACAAAGAAACTTACAAGAATAGTACAAGAGAGAAAAAAAACTAAAACTACCATACTTGGATGACTACCTAGATGAACTAGAATGGAACATTTAGCATCAAGTGCTGAAGCTTATGTAGATGACGTTTTGAAGAAGTACAGTACAGATTTCAGGTTTCGGATATAAGCTATAGAAGAAGAAGTGAAGTCACTTAGAATGAATATTACATGGATAGAAGAGGACAAACCTGAACATGCAAAAATAATTAATACCAAGTGTATTTTTCGTGTCAAGAAAGATGAAGCAGGAAACATTTCAGAATATATAGCGCAAGATTAGTGGCGAAGGATCTCACGCAAAAAGAAAACTTCGATTATTAAAATACATATGCACCAGCTATACAACATTGCTATCGATGACAAACATTAAAAATTTGAATCTTCAACAAATGGATGTGAGTTCTGCCTTCTTACATGGTGTCATTGAAGAAGATAATTACATTAAAGTACCAGAAGAATATGAGAATGCCAAAAATGGAGTTGTTGATTTGTGTCAGTTCAACAGCAGATAAACTTACTGGAGGTAAGTGGAGAATATTTAATAAAACATAGATATAGTTCAGGATAAAGAGGTGAACCATAAACAAAATTGTATTCGTTGTGGCAGATTACAGTTTATGTTTTATAATAATCAATGATTGGTTAATTCTTGTATTTAATCAATATTGAACCAGATATTTCGGAACTTGGTGGAATATTTGTTATTTATTTTATATGATTGGATTGAGAGAAGGTGTTAAGACAATCAATTATGTTGAACAATTATTAGTCAATTTTGATATATGAGAATGTCAAATAACATTATTGTAAGTAGTCTTTAAAAAGAAATGAAGCTTGTTCGCTTTCATTGGTTTTCAATATGATATAAATAAGAAATACTTCTATGGAACACTGCTCAATTTAAAATTGTCATTGGAGAAGATATGTACCGGGTATCCCAATAAGAATTTTAATAATCGAAGAAATAAGTCTATAGCTTTCAAAAAATTTATTGTTCCGGTATAGTTTTTCTTGCCTAACGCACACTTCAGATCACTTGACAGCATTTTTATTTAAATTCATTTTATTATGATTCATTTTATTTTTCTGTTATATTTGAAAGATACAGAAATTTTTTTAACCCCAAACTCTATGTTTTAGCAGCAATGAATGTATTATTCTCATTAAATAGATATAGATCCAAATCTCGATTTGGACTCACCAAATCGATTCCATTATTTTTAAAATAATGGTGTTACCTAATATTATTTTAAAATAATAAGGCAAGATAAATTGCAACGGCGACTCAATGTGGAGAGCACCTCAGGTGTGAATTCGCCTATTTAATGAGAATAATACATTCATTGCTGCTAAAACATAGAGTTTGGGGTTAAAAAAATTTCTGTATCTTTCAAATATAACAGAAAAATAAAATGAATCAAAATAAAATGAATTTAAATAAAAATGCTGTCAAGTGATCTGAAGTGTGCGTTAGGCAAGAAAAACTATACCGGAACAATCAATTTTTTGAAAGCTATAGACTTATTTGAGCGAATTAAACTTTTTTTTCTAGTGACCTGAGAATTTTGATATTCATCATACTGTAAACAGACTAACTAAAAAACACCATACCACCGCTAAAAACCTATTATGGTTGATGCGGGTTATGGAAATAAAAATAAATATTCATTCAAAATGAAAGCACGTAACTTTGAGATATTCCATATAATTATATCCAGTTATTATCTTGTAACTTCATAACTCAAATGATTCAAAGTAGAAATAAGTGAATGAAGAGAACTGATCTCTGGCTTCATTTTGAATATATTGGAAAAACATATAAATGAGGGAGGGAGAGAAACATTCGAAAGCAATAATGTCACGTTTTTGCTCGTAATACATACAACATTTTTCGTGCAATTACTTAATTGTATCTATCAAAAGCATATACAGAGTAGAATTCAAAAAAACTTTTAAAACCTGTCAGTTTAAATAATGTTTCAAACTTTTATACCTGTCGCTGTCAATACAATTGTGTTTGTAGTATCGGTTGTTATTGGCAACGAGCGGTTTTGCCATTTTTCTCGCTCGGTGAGCGTACAGTAAGTCTTCTCAAGAAACGTAAACTTTTCGTTGTCAATGGTAAGCGAAAAGCCTACTTTTCAATGTGATTGTAGAAAAATAAAATTACCGGCTCCAGAGCAAAAGCTGATCGAACTGTTCTACAACGGTTTCATTGTATGTTGATAAATAGCTGGAACGTCGAATTAGTAGTCCAACGTAACTATGTAGTTCTCACAAATAGGCGCTGGAACACTAAATTGCTACGGAGCAATCGCAGTACAATTTTGAATTAGTTCCATTGCGTGCTAGAAGAGATCTATTAATAACAGCCCAACCTTTTACACCCATCTAGAGATGTAGTTCCATGACGACCTCCAGACTTTTCCCAAAATAATTTTATTCGCAGTTTTAAAGTATTGCTGTAATACTGAATGAAACGTGTGTCGTGACAATTGGGTATTAGAAGATACCTACCTCAATTGAATCAAAAATAAAACGATATCATCCAATTTTTTTTTTCAGAAATATCCAAGTTTTGTTTTCTCCGCATAGATGATATAGAATTGGTTCCAACATAATATTATTCGGGGGAAAAAACCATAAAAAAAATTTCTGTTGAGGAAATATATTTATGAATCTCATCTCTCTGATCATTTAATATTCCAACGACCGAAAGAAATTACTCGTTTTGAAACTTTCCAATTACATAAAAAATGTATTATCATTTTTAAGAATGATTCCGATGAAACCCCAAACATAAACGAACCATGATAAGTCATAAAAGCTACATAAAAACAGCATTAACATCAAATTATTGTTGAGGTTATAAAAGTCCTCGTAGTCAAAATCTGAATATTCATTATTAGGTATTGTGGATCTTAAAATTTTATCAAAAATATATAATTCTCAGGCGCATTTTCCTCTTTATACAGTGTGGAAACCACTTAAGGAATAAAATTCTTTAAGTCATTATTCTAGTAAATTATAAAAAATGCCGAGACACGTCAACTTTTGAATTGAGTTGTGCGTTATGTATACATAAATGTAAATTCACGCAAGTATGCCATAGTCGATGTTTTTTGCAATGAAACACCCTGTATATTTGCATATTTTTGAAATCCTCCCAATGAACCGATTCCAACAAACTAAATAATGTGAGGTCAATTATGAATTATACAGGGTGAAATTTTTATTTTTACAGTTATTAAACACATACATAAAAAATTTGATTTTAATACATCAAAATAAATGCTCAAAATGTTTTCCACCTAGTTGTTGGCAATAGCACAGTCTCCTATAGAACTCCTCCTTAACTTTGTTTGAAGTTTGAGGTGGAATATTCCGTATTTCTGTAGTTATCCTGTCTTTGAGGTCTACAATGCTAGTTGGTTGTGTTGCATATACTTTGTTCTTGAGATAACCCCACAGAAAAAAATCTAACGGCGTAAGGTCTCGCGATCTAGCTGGCCACTCAATAGTACCTCTTCGTCTAATCCATTTATTGGGGAAGATTTCTTGCTGGAACCAAACATTTTCATTCGGTTAGCTAGGATCTATTGCGTTGGGATATAAGTTTGCCAACGCAGGAATAACTTCATTTCTAAGCATATTCAAATATTTTTCAGCTGTCAAATTTCCATCTATAAATATAGGACCAATAATATAGTCGCCTATGATACCGGCCCAAACGTTCACCTTTTGAGGGTACTGAGTATGTGTCTGACGCATCCAATTGGGATTCTCTGCTGACCAATATATACAGTTCTGTCGGTTTACCTTTTCATTCAATGTGAATGTTGATTCGTCAGAAAAAAGAATGGTACCAAGAGCTATCTTATTTCTGTCCAGCTTAATCATCAATCTTTCGCAGAAATCCATTCTACGATCTGGATCGTCTTCTGCACAAAAGTTCATTTGTAGGGATGAAGTTTTTCTTTATAAAGACATCTTAGAACAGTTGTATGACTAACATTATTTTCACGGGCAATTTGACGTGTACTTGAAGTTGGATTCTCTTCGACACTTAACAAAATATCCACTCTCAAATCACCTTCAAATAAGTGTGGTTTTCTTTTCAATGGTTTGATATGTGCAAGTTCTCTGAATTGTGCATGAGTTTCAGACACAGTACTTTGTGAAATATTAGGCAATTCGGGATACCTGTGATTAAATAAGTTTGCCACTTCAACTTGACTTCTGCAGTTATCCTCGTACCCGATCATCATTAAAATCTCAATTTGGTGAGTCTCAGTTAAATATTCCATTGTTATGTCGACAAAGGAAGAGTGTTTGACAAAGATTTTACTTTTTCAGTATAAACTGTCATCACAACAACAACTGACAAAATAGAAAACAATCCACATTATTTACCGATTTAAAACAATCCACATAATTTTGTCTAATTATTATTTAGAATTGACCAGAAGGATTTCAAAAATATGCAAATATACAGGGTGTTTCATTAAAAAAAAAAAAACACCGACTAGGGCATACTTGCGTGAATCACCCTGTACATTCAAATTTAGGTTTACATAACGCACAGCTCAATTCAAAAGTTGACGCGTCTCGGCATTTCTTATAATTTTCTAAAATAATGACATAAGGAATTTTATTCCATAAGTTTTTTCCACACTGTAGAAGATATGTAATAGATTTTCGAGTAAACAGAATCAGTCTTTGTTTGGCATATGAAAATATCAAGACATGTTTGAAAAGTGCCGTTGTTGAATAAAAATGAAAAAGGAACTCAGGGAAAACAACAGAAACAAGTTAATAAGGAGCTTGACAAGTGTCAGAGTTGTTTACACATGATCATGGTAGAATTGAACATTGAGAAACCTGAACAAGTGTGAGTTATCGACTTTGTTTTTGAAAATATGACTATGTTATTTTAAGATCATTGTCTTCTTATACCTAGGTTTTTCTGTGATTTATTAAAAAATATATTTCCCAATTTTGGAGCCTGGTAATATTGAGGATGACGAGAAGGAAATAATCAATGTATAATATTGAGCTGCTTTTTTTGTGGACTATTTTTTTCATTTCCCTGCGACCTAATAAGTTTCCATTGATAATTAAAGCTTGTGATATTAACTATTAGTACTCAAATCGTTAAAATATTTTCCGTTAAAAATACACGTGAACTTCGATTTTTTTAAATATCTATATCTCATCCAAATCTGATGTATCAGATTGTTGTGAAGTGGGATTTACTATAAACTGATAGCTCTACAGAATTGCTCAGAGTAGCGTAGCTGTAATCGGCACCTGCGAGGGATAGTGGTCACCCAATCAGATTTTTTGAAGTTATTTCAAAAACGACGAAATTATAGGAAAAATTGTAATGACAAACTAGTGGGAGATTTAGTATCCTTCGAATAAAGTTCATTAAGTTCAATCGCTAAGATTTATATTTGTTGAGATATAAAGCATCAACATTTTCGCTTTATAAGGTTTTTCAGAATCTTCTAATCTAACTTCCTAAACTTGTACATGACGATTTCCAATTGGTCATATCTTAACAACTATTGGTTGGTGTGTAGTGCTTCTGGGTCTTTTTTTAAAACATTTTTTTTGCATACCTTTATTAAAAAATAATTCATCAAGATGAAATTCCAGGAGTATATTATGTTAAATATAGCGTAGAATTTGATTCCAAATTTGAATTTCACGATGTCATTTCCTCTATTCGTGAAGGCGAAATAAAGATTTTTCTACTTATGGAATAATCAATTTTTTTGAAACATTTTTTTCGCATAACTTGATTTAAAAAAAGTTATCAAGATGAAATTCTAGAAGTATACGTGAAAAATTACGTAGGATTTGATTCAATATCTTCTGTAAGTTCCTTGTGGCATTACTTATCATTTTTTTCTCTTATTTCTTGGGAATCAAACCACAATAATGTATTTTATTTTTTATTTCGACGTTTCGGTAGCGTTCCAGTTACCGTTGTCAAGATTAACTGGTAATGAAATAATTTTTTGGTCCCTATCTGACACAACGAAAAAATATGAAGGAGAAAAATCTACAAAATTTGAAATTGAAATTGAAAATAACAATTTTTTGCCATTTTTAGATGTTCTTATCAATAAAACACCTACAGGGTATGAAACAAGTGTTTATCGTAAGCCAACACACACTAATAGGTATTTTGAATTTTGAATAAGTAGTTGTAAATCGATACACACTTCAATACTTCAATACTTGGGCAAAATACATTGACAAATATCGACACTATCGCAGTTCCGAAACAAAGTACATCGACAAGCATAACAATGAATTAAAACGTGGCTGAGTTTTTTAACAATGATGTATCATCTGGGGTTTCATCATCTGGGGTTTCATCTATGTCTACAAGTAATGAACAAAAGGCAGCAGTATTCCGTGGCAATACGTTTCAAAACTGTACGTTTAATATTTATAATAAATTACAGTGATTTCTCAATAAAAATATTATAATATGTAGTTGTCTAATTAATTTCATAATAAAACTAGGTATTCTTAGTAAAAATAAATGGATTTGTTGTCCCTGAGTGACAGAATGAAATCTCATTTTGTCACTGAGTGAACTGAGTGAACAAAAATTTCGCTGGATCATCCAGTAATTACTTCAAAAATCACGATTTTAGTTCAAAAAATTGTACTTTGTCAACACTAACTCTTGCTATTTCACGATAAATATTTTCACTTCAAACAGTAAAGGTTATTATCTTGAACTAAATGTCAGTCTGTTTCACACAAAAAACCGGAAGAAAATACTTAAATTTTGACAATTTTTAAAAATATTCGTAAGCATAAATATTTTCGTTTGACACTCAAGCTTATAAAATTACACACTAAAATCTTATGTCAGAGCTTATGTCTAGATATCCTTGGTTCACAAATTAGGATCAGGTGACACTTCCTAACGGCGTTGTCAAATGATCTTAATTTTCTTTCAGCTGAATACATTGTAATAAATTATATGAATATATCACAATATAAAATTATTTGCATATATAATCATGAAAATTTATGTAATAGTTAGGTTAACAATTTTTTCCTTATTCTCTTGCTCCGTATTTATTGATATTTTAGTTACACTTTGATCTGTGTCAGTTGGTCGGGAAGCGGTATGTGTTGAATTATGATAATTTTTTTTGCTCTAGTAGAAATCCCATGAAGTCAGTCAATTTGAGGTGAAGAGATGTTTTTCCTTTCCCTTCTCGAAAAAGTGTCTCATAATTTGTATTTCACATGAATGCGCGCCAGGTTGACGTTTCGCAATTCGCGCGCGCTAATTGCCAAACGTCAACCTGGCGCGCTCGCTTCGCTCGCGATATCAATCAATCAATCCAGATCTTTAAATTATGAAATTCATTGTTAAGCATACTGACTTCCCTTCCCCTTTTTGTAAAACATCAAATGGAAAAAAATTCATTTTATATTCATTTCTATCTATACCGGGTGTCCCAAGTTATCGTATACATACAATATCTCGCTTA
>CAJUYI010002947.1:0-26861 GCA_910591695.1 Galerucella pusilla | reverse complement strand
AAAGTTTTCAGTGTCGCGATCATTTTGGGGTGTTCGTGTTTGTTCGTTTCGTTAATTTTGGGTATCGCTCTTTTGATACGGAATCAATTGTTAAAGAAAAGGGTATCGAAAGGCCCTTATAAAGTTATACTAACCACGACGGATTTCGTTTTTCCACAAATAGCCGACAGCCGTAGGGTGAGTATAACAGTAGGTATTATTTTAGCTTATAGATGTTGTAAAAATCAGCATGGAATTTCAATTTTTTTATCTGTGAAATATCTATAAGTAGTTCATGTAATAACGTTTTTGGTGTGCGTCATCGGTTGTTAATGTCTTTCTAACACATTGCGTTGGAAGAAATGAAAAAAAGGCTGGTCTGTGATTAATCCTAATCAAAATATCACAAAAATGAACTGTTTAAATGTATTACAAACGTTAACCCAAATCTTCGATTCAAAATAGGATGCAAACGTACCTTTCGTAGCGGCAATGGGTCTTACGTCTTTTTTTAATGTCCCACTGACAGTTCTCGTCAGGTCTGTACTTTGTTGTTTACGGTCAATTATTATTTATGAAACGGACAAAAAAAATCTTTGATTTATTTGAAACTTTGAGACCATATTCTACTTGAGATTTTATGAGACATGTGCTTTTTCTTTTTTCCAAAGAATGTTTTTGGAGCCTTATAGCACCATGTCAAAGTATAGATCGTAATGCCGCTTTTTCGAAAAGTAAGAACTACATTTTGCTTATCGGAACCGTTTTTTTTCTCGAAATGTGGGTTATTCAATCATTTTTATCATGTTTTCTCCAGATTAGCAATATCTCAGAAAATGTTTCCGAAAACTTGGGAAAACTGAAAAAACTATTTTTTTTCAAAATGCGATTTCTGAAAAACGTCCATTTCGATTAACGCACATTTTGGACATGTTGTTCTCGAGAATATTAAGCTATCTTTCAGGCTAACCGCGATATGCCAACTTTTTTGTTTCCAATACAACCTTGCAAACGCAAAATGTCATTTTTCCAATTTTTTCACGTAGGTTTTGGCTTCTAGCACATTTCAGGTCCGCCCTATGATAAATCCAATAGCGCCATCGTATTCCTCCAAAAAAATACATCAGAAACATGTATCACATGTTGGAAATAGTACGAGGCTTGTTCAACTGAAACCCATCTTTGGTCAGGTTAGCCTTGGAAACAATTGTAATCATTCAACTGACGTTTTCCAACATTAGTAGTGTATGCAAACGTCACACTGATCTGTTTATTTCGTTTATATTTGACAGCGATTTTAAGTATTGTGACTTTGAAATGGCGCTTGTTGTTAACAATCCGTCCAAATGTGATAAGCGTGCGGTCATTCAATTTTTGTGTGCTGAAGCGCTGAAGGTTTGCAACCGTTGCAAATTTATACGCGAATGCAAGCAGTGTATGGAAACGCATGTTTTGCATATCCAACTGTGAAGGAATGGTGTCGAAAATTTAAGAAAGGAGAAGAGAGGACGAATGATAAGCCACGACCAGGTGCATTGATTACTGCATCAACAGACAGAAATGTGGCATGTGTGGAAGGCCTGATTAGAGCAAATCGTCGAATTTCAATCAGAGCAATTTCAGAAAATAATGGTGTGAGTATAGGATCTGTCCATAGTATCGTAAACAAACTAGGTTACAGCAAAGTTTGTGCGCAATGGGTTCCTCGTCTTTTGTCTGAGGACCAAAAAAGCTTGCAAATGGGCTTGTCTTTGCAACACCTCACGGAATACAGTCAAAATGGTGATGACTTTCTCTCGTCAATAGTTGCGATGAATCTTGGTGTCATGATTTTGAACCATCCAGTTAGCTGTCATCGATGCAATGGAAACACGCAAATTCTCCGCCACCAAAGAAGTTTAAAGTTCAACCTTCTGCAACCTTGCTGATAGAGTTTACAGAACCTAGAGTGCATATCAACGCAAACCTGTATAATGAAACTTTGAACAAGCTCCATCAAGCAATAAGAAGAAAACGTCCAGGGAAGCTTTCACGTGGTGTTATTCTGCTTCACGATAATGCTCGGCCTCATGTTGCCAACGTAGTGAAAGAAAATCTGCAACGAAAGAAATGGAGGATATTAGAGCATCCACCCTATAGTCCCGATTTATCGCCTTGCGATTTTCACATCTTTGGGCTACTAAAAAAAGTGTTAAAAGGTAACCGTTTTCAGTCGGACGCAGAAGTACAAAACGCTGTGAAAGAATTCTTCCAGCAGCAGCCACAAGAATTCTATAAGCAGTGGGGTAGTTATTTGTAACTGTACTTGTCAATACATTTTTCCTGGACCAAAGATGGGTTTCAATTGAACAAGCTGTGTAGTTTGTATACAACTAGTGCGCAAAGCGTCACTTTTCCCACGAGTGCATAAGTTTCAAGTACCTGTATTTAAAATGGTTAAGTGAGCGGATTTACGAAGATATGCTTAATACCCTTGGTGATCAATGTCCTTCGTCCTCTCCAAGACTTAAGATGTTTCGTGTCCAAAAATCTGCTGGAAAAGTTCTTGCTTCAGTTTTTGGGGACTGTCATGGAGTAATCATGATTGATTTCTTGGATAAGGGTAGAACAATAACCGGAGATTAATATTCGACATTACTGGCCACTCTAGGGGAAAAAATTGAAGAGGAAAGACCCCGAAAGCTATCCAAAGGCGTTTTGTTTTTGCAGGACAACGCCCCTGCACACAAATCTTATGTTGCCATGCAAAAAATTCGTGATTTAGGGTTTGAATCACTAGAACACCCCCCTTATCCACCAGATTTGGCTCCGTCCGACTATCATCTCTTTTCTCAACTAAAAAAAAGTTTAAAACGTCGTAAATTTCCTTCCAACGAGGAGGTAATAAAAGCTGTGGAGGTCTGATTTGTAGAGCAAGAAGAAACATTTTTTTTGAAAGGTCTAGAGACGTTGCAGGTTCGCTGTAATAAATGTATCCAATTGAGAGGAGAATATGTTGAATAATAAAATATTTTGACATTGAAATTTTTTTTGGTTCTATAGTAGGCTAAGAATTTTTCAATATCGTTACCCTAATTCGCAAATGTCGTAAGTCCATTTTTGCCAAAATTGGGTTTTTGGCACCTAAAAATATTTTGTTTTCTAAGAACAGTTTTAAAATAACAGATTCTAACCCTATATTACGTAGTTCACCAAAATAGAATCATCAACCACTAATAATTCAACCCAATAAGACGTTTTCATCCTCCCCTGTAAAATCAGTCAAACTGGACTTCCGACATTTGGTGAATTAGGGTAACGATATTGAAAAATTCTTAGCCTACTATAAAGTAAGATCCCAGAGCGATAAGACACAACTTATTATTATTTGAGAACTGATAACGCAAGAACTTCTCGCTTGATGAATTCAAGTTATTTGCTTTTCATATATTTTATCGATTTCTGCTTGAAATTTTACCTAGCAAGGATTTAAAAACCATCAACTCCCATTCAAACTTCTCTCTAATTGTATTCATAAAGCTTAGCACATTCAATAAGAAATCTAAAACAATTTAAAGGGATGTGGTTTTCCATTTTGCATCAAATTCTCCAGTTTTCATTGTGACGCATTATTTGCGACCATATTGCGATGTAGATTATAATGTTTTCTGAATATATACGTTTGTTTGTGTAAAATACAACTTAAATGGGATAATGTTTGTCCTCCTGTCAATCTTGATAAATTCTGTAGTCTACTAAATATATCCTCCCTAGTGATATTACTCTATTGAATAATATACAAGGTGACTAAAAGTTAAAGAAATAGATTTGCGTATATTTAGATTTTAAAGCCGTCCATAGTTGACAATTTATCAAATGGGATTCCATTGTATACAGGGTGACGGTTTAAGGCCGGTTCCATGATATGTTAGTAAAGTAGACTTCGTGAACAGGAGGCTTTAAGGTAAAGTTTCCTTTCCAGCTCGCTTAGTTAAGTTTCATAATAGTTATTTATGTAAAAAGGATTATGGTACAAGTATAGTACATTCAATAGCCTTTTTGGTGTGCGTCATCGTTTGTCTATATCCGGGTTGTCGGTACGACGTTTATTTCATTTGCTATTTTGACATATAGCTAACCTTAAATTTAATAAATAGAATCATGAGGATCGTATTTAACCAAATTCGACAAGGCTATGAAATAAATATTTATCAGCTTGGGAACTTTCAAAATGCTGATGTTTTTCCGTGTATCTGGGAATATTTTTGTATTATTAAAATATACAGTGCTATTCAAAAGTCCCCTCCCCCCCGTATCTTTTGAACGGCTACACTTACATTAATAAAATTTGGAGGGTGAAAATCAAGTATTGTAAACTTCTCTACGAATGGTAACATGTGACGTAATAGTAATAGATGACGTCACAGTGCCAATAATTTTAAATAGGACCTTACGGCAAGTAATATCTCGTTTGAAAGGCATTTTTTTTTTTTTGGCTCGGACTCACGTCATTCAGCCAGTCGCATCAGGAAAAATTTATATAAACAAAAATAAAAAAATAAAAATGAATCTCACTCATGCCTACATACTAGAAAAAATAAAAGTCGTAAATACCTAATGATACAACAGGGATATAACAGGGTCACACGCTTCTTGTCTAGGGGCCCTTCAAGACTTTTTAATATGTCACAAACAAAAATAAGGCCACGGAAAGATAGGAATAACAACATATGGGTTAAACAGAGGTAACGAGTCTGGTTCACACATTCACAAACGTACCTTTGATTTATGTATAAATTTCATCAGACAATCATAGACTTCCATTTTATTTAAGGATAAAAGATGACAGATATTGAAAGGTGGGAAATAACCACTATTTATAAGATCTTTAATAAGGTTTTGTGATTCTAGCAAGTAAATACAGTTGAAGAAAATATGATTTAAATCACTTTTAAATATGACAATGTTGACAAAGGTCTGTGTCTAAAATTTTTATTTTATACAAATGCGCCGGATAACAGGCATGTCCAAAACGAAGTCTAATAATAGTTGTGATGTATTTACGTGGGCAGGTATATAAGTTGAACCAACATCTATGCGGAATTTCTTGTTGAATTAGGGAATATTGCGTATTAGATATTTTACAATAATCGATCCAATATTTTTTCCAAAGACCAATTTGTTTTAGCCTGGAATTAGCAAAAGCGTCTGAGACAGTTAGCGGATAAATAGATGTGTTACCATTTTCTACTGCATCTTTAGCTAGATGATCTACATATTCATTATGTTTAAGTCCTATATGTGCTTTAACCCATATCAGCTGAACAAATTTATTGTTTTTTTTTAATTGAAATAACATCTTTTTAATGTAAAATATATAGAGATTGTCTGATAGAGTAGGAATTCTAGGATTTTGTATGGCTGTTAGTACCGACAGTGAATCACACAAAATAACGGCCGAACTATTTCCAGAGGAAGATAAAAATTTTAATAATTCATAAATACCAACCGCTTCAGCACTAAAAACTCTGAGAAGTCTGAGGGAAGCTTAAACAATTTTTCAATATTATTACCTGGAATGTAAAAGGCACAACCAGTACCATTTTCAATTTTGGAAGCGTCGGTATATATATGTATGGAGTTAGGCCATTTTGCTAAAATTGAATTTAAAAGTGAAATGCTTATTATGGGATTTTCATGGTATCTTGGTTGAATGAAATTAAAGATATGCAGAAAGTAGTCGAAATCATCCAAAGCCATATTTTTCTCTGAGCTATATACACCTAGATTATTGGTATTTCGGAAAGCATCACAGAGTGGTGGTGAATTTTTGCGTATCCAGTAGTTATTTGTTAAATCGAATTCATTCAGTTTACATATATTGTGGTATAGAATTTCGTTAGAAGACATAATTTCAATGAGGAATTTGTGGCCAAGGTATTTTCTTCTAAATTGTAATGGGGGTTCTAGAGCTTCAACGTGAAGTGGCTCAATAGGAGTAGATCTCATAGCACCCATACATGTACGTAGAGCTTTGTTCTGAAAAACATCAATTTTTTGTAAATTGTGTTTACTTGCGGATCCGTATAGTATACATCCATAATCTATTATAGATCTAATGTAAGATCTATAAAAAAGTAATGAAGTCGATACATCAGCGCCCCACCAAGTTTCAGAAATGGATTTTAAAAAATTCATACCTCTATTGCATCTATTCAATAAATATTCGATATGGGGTTTCCAGGTTAACTTTCTATCAACTATCATTCCCAAGTACTTAATTGATTTACAAAAAGGAAAGGCTTGAGTATTCAAGTGGATAGTATCGATATCAGGGATGTTATGTCTAGAAAAAATGCAAACTGCTGATTTCGTAGGAGATATTTCAAAACCATTTTTAGTGAACCATTTATCAGCCGAAACGAATATTTCATTCAAGGTCTTTATACTATCATCATACTTTTGGGACTCTGAATATAGACAAAAATCATCAGCATACTGAATAATTTTCGGTGTGATACACTCAACATAAATACTGTGGAAGTCAGCTGTATATAAATTAAAGAGTAGTGGACTCAAAACTGAACCTTGAGGTAGCCCCAAATTATTATAGCGAGGTCCTATGAGGTGATTGTTATGGGTTTTGATATATAATTTTCTATTGAAATAAAAGTTAATGATTGCGTCAGTAAATCGAATTGGTACTAAGAAATTTTTAATCATTTTTTCTCTCAGAATATGTAAACAGACGCTATCGTAGGCACCTTCGATATCCAGACATGAAGTAGGTAAATATCTATTAGTGGAATAAGTATTTTGGATATCGATTACTAGAGTTGTTAGGGCGTCTAGTGCTCCACAACCTCTTCTGTAGCCAAACTGAGATCTGGGAAGTAAATTTTTTTTATGGAGCCACCATTCAAGTCTGTGTGTAATGATACGTTCTAAGGTTTTCAACATACAAGACATGAGCGATATAGGACGGTAGGATTGAGAATGATTCGGGTCTTTTCCTGGCTTGAGAATAGGAATAATGATGACTTCCTTCAGTTCGTTGATCAACGATTGATTATTGAGAATGTTATTGAATATATCAAGTAACATACATTTGCCAATAGTGGGAGGATTATCGATCATAGGATATTTAATTTCGTCTAGTCCTGGACTCGTACTGGTGCGATTTTCAAGTACATAGTTCAACTCTATCATGGTTATTGGTTTTGTAAGAAAATGGTTTTGATCAACAGATGAGATTGCATCAGGTAGAGGCATAGCGGCGAAGGGGGGAGATATTTTGTCAAAAAATTCTTCCATCCAGCAATCATTGGTTTTCTATAAATCTTTTTAGCTTGTTTCCAGAGTGAAGAAGATGAAACTGATTTATTGAGTGAGGAAACATAATCAATCCAGCTTTGTTTAGCGATAGACTTCAATTTTTTTTTGTTCTTGCCATAGTTTCTTGGCAAAGGAAGAAGTTTTGAAAATTCGAGTTTTTTTTATACGTTGAAAAAGCCAGACGCCTATCTTCCAAGACCTTATCACAATCAGAATTCCACCAAGGTGGGGGATAACGATTTATTTTTTTACTATTTTTATATTGAGGTATTGCTGTATGAGCAGCATAATTTATGTTGCTAATTAAGATTTTATATTTTTCTGTAATGGAGCATGAAGAAAATTCTTCTGAAATATTGTTTTCGAAAGTACTAGCATACAAAGGCCAATTAGCTTTTTTAATGTTCCATTTATTTTTAGGAAGGATTTCGTTAATTTGATAGTATTTGTTGCTCTGCAAAGTTTTTCTAAATAGCAAAATATTTAATTTCATTATTGTTTAACGAGACGTTTAAGAGTTTACATAGGCAAAATGGTACGTATTCAAGCCGACAAAGTAGCAGCTATCTTAATAATTGCTGAATCTAGAAAAAATCTCCATGAAGCGGAACGTTTATTTAATGAGAGATACCCAGATCGCCCTATCTCAAGAACTTATTTGAGGGAGCTTCTTCACAAGTTTGAAGCAACAGGTAGTGTTCAAGATGCCAAACGATCTGGACCCGTATCTTTGAACGTTCGACTAAATGCTCCCACGTATTTCATGTGATGGGAATGGATTTGTTTTATTCGAGCAGTATCTTCGAAATCTCGAATGTTCGACTTGTAAACGAATGAATTTATCAGTCGTATCAGTCCCACATGGGAGTAAGCGAATAGAGTCTTGCGCAGAACATCAGAAAAACAAAAACAAATAAATATCAAGATGGATATAGCGTGTCATAGATAGATAAATCATAGCGATATTATACTAAGTTTTTTGTTAAATAATACTACTGAAGAAAAGTGAACGCAGATGAAGCTTTTATGCATCAAATGATGATTTGCAAGATGCTGAGGAAATGGCTGAAGATACGACAAGAAGGTTTTCTGATAGAAAAGATCCTTTTACATTAAATAATTGGCAATTCTTGGAATTATATAGGGTGGATAAAGAAACTGCCCGTGATGAATTCCAAGAGAATATCTTTTTGGGCCAAATTCAACTTCATATCGCCTTTACGTAAAAGAATGACAAAACAGAATAAAAATAAACCAAAAGCTACATGTAATCTTCTTCCTCTCACGTGCTTTTTAAACTACTCTCACACTATTCTTCAGTACACTTTACCTAAAAAATGACACATAAGATCTACAAAGCTGTTCGCCACTGTGTTTGGAAGATATTGCTATTTGAATTTTCGAGTACCGTTAGATTCGTTTGAAATCATTCGTACGAACAAAATACATTCGACGTTCTCGCGAATAGTCGAATGTTCAAAGATACGGGCCCTGGTCGACCAACATTTAATGATGATAAAAAAATTGATATAGTTGCTGAAATGGTAGTAAACCCTACTTTCTCTTCAACTAAAGTTGCGTCTATCTGTGAAGTAAGTAAAAGTACAGTACAGAGAGTGTTGGCTTAAGATAAATTTCATCCATACAAGTTAAAAATGGTGCACTACCTTTCGGAAGACGACCCCGACAGAAGACTCGAATTCTGTGAATGTATGACAAATAAAATCAGTCAACACCCACATTACACAAAAACAATTGTTTTAGTGACGGAAGTACTTTTTGCCTCAATGGAAATGTGAATACACAAAATGTAAGGTATTATTGGAGTGACACAAATCCTCACACCTTTCGTGAACAACATACCCAATTTCCAGAAAAAGTCAATGTTTGGGCAGGTATTTTGGGAAACCACATGGTTGGTCCTGTCTTCCTAAGTTCAAATTTAAGCGGTGAAGTGTATCTGGAAATGTTACAAAATGCAATTGAACCGTTGATTCTTAAAATTCTGGAAGATAATCCAGATGAATTCGGCCATCTGGAAATAACATTTTAAAACATTTTAACAAGATGGTGCTCCTGCACATTTTTATGGTGCAGTAAGACGTTACCTGGATGAAGAATATCGAGGTAGATGGATCGGCCGGCGAGGTCCTATAGGATGGCCACCTCGGACACCAGATCTGACACCATTAGATTTTTTTCTATGAGGGCACTAGAAATCCAAGGTTTATACTACGGCACCAGATAGCATTGGCGTTTTGAAAGAAAGAATTATTGAAGAATGCAATGCAATTTCAGCTTACACATTCGAACGAGTACGACAAGAGTTTACTAATAGAATGTATTACTGTCAGGAAGTAGACGGAGCACATTTCGAACACTTGCTATAAGAATCCATTGTTGATATTTGATTAATTAAATTTAAAAAAATAATTTCAATAATTTTGGTATTTATTCAATTTATCCGTCAAAATCAGTTTAAACCCAAACAAAATTAATATGGCTATGTAGCCAATGTCAATGCCTTTCAAACGATATATATCACTTGCTATAAGGTCCTATTTAAAATTATTGCCCAGAGTGGCACTGTGACGTCATCTATTATTATTACGTCACCTGTTACCATTCGTAGAGAAGTTTACAACACTTTATTTCCACCCACCAAATTTTATCAATATAAGTGTAGCCGTTCAAAAGATACGAGGGGGGAGGGGACTTTTGAATAGCACTGTATATATATATAACAATAAGATTAATATTCACTATTCATAAATAATAATTGACCGTAAACAACAAAGTAGGTACAGACCCGACGAGAACTGTCAGTGGGACATTAGAAAAAGACGTAAGACACATTGCCGCTACGAAAGGTATACGTCTGCATCCTATTTTGAATGCATCTGCTTCCTGGAATCCAATTATTCACAGTAACCCAAGATATGGGTTATGGTCTCGGTCTCCACGCCACAAAGTATGCTGATGAGATCTCCCAGGTGATCATTGACCTAAGCATGACTCGTTAGATAACCTGTAATTATATTTACCTACGACCCCCCCTGTAATCAGTCAATAACACACAGTCGGTATCAATGTAATGACAGCTATTACGCACTGTAAAAAAAACGCACAGCTGTAAAGTAAATCGCACGGCTTCCCTAGCAACATCTTAGCAACTGTCAATAGACGTCTCCATTTTATTCAAAATTTACTATTTGAAAACATTAGATATGGCCACGTTTAACTGTGAAAAGCACAAAGGGCTATGTATATGTATTGATTATAATTGAAAAATGGACATCCGATTATCAACAATATAATTATAATGATTAAACGTTAGTTCTTTACTGTGCTTCTTTCATTGGTAATAGAGTAATAGAGATGGAGTTTACCAAGCACCTCTAATTACGTAACTGTTATTTCTTATGCTTCTTATGAAAAATACAAGTACAAGTAGGTCGTAGGTAAAGTATAGTACGTAACTCGTGTTGTAGAGCATTTTACGCACTCACGGAATTACGCACTCGCCGCTACGCGGCATCGTGCGTAACTTTTCCATTCGTGCGTAAAATGCTCCTTACCACACACGTTACGTAAAATACTATTATCTTATTCCTACTGATATTCAGTAGTTCTATACCTTCTTTGGAGTGTTCCTCCACTGCAGTCAATGCTGGCTTTGTACCCATTTTTGTATTTGACCTCGGTCCCCCTTCATTGTGGTCCCAAGAACTGGTTCTAGTCCCTTGTCCAACATATGTCGTTGCTGAACCTCGAAAGATCATTATGTCCCATCACCCACCCTAATCTTACTTTAATGTGGTCTATCAGTTCATTCAGTTCTTTCTGGTATTCTCCTATCAGTTTGGACGTTACTTGTGGCTATTTGAAGTCTGGCTGTCAGTTAATGTGTTCATCATCCTATGAGAGTCAGTCCTATGTTTGTTAATTCTGAGGAGAATTTCTTGGATAGCATAAATCTCCGCCTGAAATACATAGGTATGTTTTTCTAGTGACAAGGACTTTTCTCATTCATTCATACGTTTGGGTTGGGCTCAACAGCCCAGGCACTCGAACTGAATCTTTGTACCATTACCCATGTTATCTACCTACTTCCATTCCAAAAGCTTCGTGTCTCCTATATAGGCCCCCAATTTATCTGGAAGGATCTTCAGTAGTTGTGATGGTTGTGTTATCTCCACTCCAAAGTGCTTCCGTCTGAGTCCTTGTAAGTTCTCACAGAAAAGTATGTGAGTAGTAGTGTTCCATTTCTGCACATAGGCTCACTAACTTTGCCCATCCTGTGCAGATGTTTCCTCATGGTACAGTATCCAGTCACCAGGTCTGTAATTGTCTCCAAATTTCTCTTGTCCAGTTTCAACAGCCTGGACGAGAGTTACTTGTCTAACTTATTCAGTAGACTCTTAGTATGGAGGTGTCCTTGTGTCAGCCTCCATTTGAGATGGTGTTCCTCAACTAGTCAGTTCCCGACTTCCCCTCTCATGTAATCCTTTGTGATTCCACTAAACGGTTCCGGACCTGTGAGCCTTCTTCAGCTAGCTGGTCTGCCATTTTATTCCATTTTATCCCCTCATGTGCCAGCACCCATATTACAGACACTTTGTTGTCTTTTGACAGCATGTTAAGGACTATCTTGTATTTCTCATTTCTCTATACACCCCTTCTCCTGCCCCTTCCCCAGGCTTTGATCCGTCTGTATACCGGGTCTCTTCTCAGGGAAATTACAGTCTGCTTGGGTCTTGCCTTGTGAGGTGTCCTTACCTTATATTTCGGGCTGGGAAGAAATTGGAATTGAATCTGCAGTGGCGCCACCGCAGTGGAAAAATAAACTTAGATAGACGATTTTGTGGACATAGTTTCTCAATTTTTCCATACGAGTTTAATCTCCAACCACTGAGAGTTTAGGACCGAAATAATAGAACACGTGCCTAACAGTGTGGTAAAAAAAAGGACCAACCCTATTACCCCGACTATAACGTTAGTTACGCCTTTTTCCTACACCCTTCCACTTCGTTCACCCTGTCAGGAATTTTTTGTCCAAAAAACTTGGTTATCTTGGCCTATTGTGTCTATTATTCAAATGGAATACTGATATTCTGTTATTAACAGCTATGCAATCAAACAACTGTGCAGTATTAGATTAAGTATCAATCAATAGTGTCGTAATGGACCAATTTGAAATCATAATTACGATTGAATTATCATCCGAGAGATACGTGACATGGATTGAATGTCTTCTGTATATTCCTTGGGGTGTATTCAGTATTATTTTTGTTAACTTTTTGGGAAATCAAACCACAATCTTTTTAATATCTTCAATTCAACGTTTCGGTAACGTTTCAGTTACCGTTATCAAGAATAATTGAGTTTTTATAAAATTCTGTTCCCTATCTGGGATAGGACAACTAGACAATCAATAATACTTTGAAGTTTAAGACTGCAAAACATATGTAGACAAATTCTTTAACGTCCTAAATCTGGATCATATGCGAAATAAAAGGCACGTTTTTTTACATCATTTATTCACCATTGGTTGAATGACGTCAGTCTCCGCTGCAACGACATGTTGGAGTCATCAGTGGCACATAAAAAACGCAGTTGTTATTTAAATCATCTGACCACTGACAATCTATTTCTAAATTGATTGTTGTTATTGGCAGTTCATTTGATAGTTACACTTGAAATTTTTTCAATTTATGACGCTGTTAATAGCGCCGTCAATACCTTGTTACCACATTTTAAATTTATTTCTATTAATTCGTCCATTTCTTTTTTTTGAGGTTAAGCTGTCATTTTGTGAACCACCAAATTTATCCACCACCTCGATACAACGGTGGAGTGGTTTTCAATTTTGGTTGATGCAACAGTAATAAATGAACGAGTCAGTTCTTCAATCTATAATCCACCAAAAACCACTAAAACCACTAAAAACGTAGTTGGTCGATTGGAGGATCTACCGGTGAATAGAAGAACGTGCCTGAAATATTTCATCGGGTGGCATGTCATAATGACAATGTTATGTCACTCAATTTTGATGACATTTGGAAGCTCATTATGGTACTATTATAGGTTAGGTACTAAGTACCATAATGAATTTCCAGGTATTGGGAAAAGTAGAATTCGATAGATGGCGCTCTGAAATGTCAACGTCATCTCAGCAACGAGTAAAACAAATCAGCTACCGTATAAGCCCTTTGATATTTGAGTTGTTTTAATTTGCTGTTTTAGTTATTTTCAGTGTGTGTTTTGAAAAACTTTTGCTTTTTCTTTGAATGTGCTTTAGTATTTTGTGTTGTTAAACTAAATTTTGACTCCTAATATTTTTATTTTTGGAGCAATAGTTACGGTTGATATTTGTGAACAGTACAACAAGCGTTCAATTAACTGTTTAGTTTTTAGTATGATTTCGTGTTTTTATTTTAATTTTGATATAGTCATATCTACAAAAGTTGCAGGGAAGGTAGGTTTTTATTGAGTAATATTTTAAATCTTCAATGCCGACTTATTTTCTCTTTGATCTGCAATAAAAACAAAAAATAGAATAACATAACCTCTTCCATAATATCTCCGATTATATAAGAATATCACTTCAGAATTGATGACGGTTGAGTTAAAAAGAAAAACACAGTTTTAAACTTGTCACTGACACAAAATTGAACAAATAAAGTACGAATTTACGGTAATTACGTTGCTTTGCATATAATACAAAAACAATGCAAAACGAATTATTTCACTCGTTGCGACAGTTAAAATTTTTTCTGCCAGAGGTCTCATTGAATTCTACTCCGCCCAATACCCAGAAGATTGTCTTCAACATATTTTTTTTGCTTGAAATTACCTAACAAGATAAAATTATTTTAATCGAAATGCCATAATTTTAAAATTCGCGCTCAACCAAAAATGACTGATGACATAACGGAGTACGTTCTCAATCTATGGGTTGAGTGAGGAGCGAAAACAGACAGTGTACGTGTCAGTGAGACGACGGGGTAAACTCTTCTCGCGATGCGTTTGTGAACGCTGTGGTGTAGAGGGTGAGGTATGTTTTATGAAAGCTTACTTTGTACCCAAGTGTGACTCTGACGTTGTGTCTTATGCCCGTATTTATAGTCGAGACTTAAGACCGAGCTCGAGCTTGAGAACGCCTTGAGACGAGAACGTATTTTATAGTCGAATCTCGAAGCCCAGAGCTTGAGAAACGCTACAACTGCGCATGTGCGAATGGAGTTTTGCTCAAGACAGCAAACGACCTGTCTTGAGCTCGACTTGAGACGCGGTTTGTGACGTTTGTTTTGTTATTTGAGGTTAGATTGTGTATTGGGTTTGTAATAGAATAACATTTTTAATAGTGATTAGTGAAAATGGATTATAGAGAACACGAGGATTTTTTGGAATTTCTTGATTATGAGGAGGAAAATATGCAAAATGATAGGATTCCAAAAAGATACATAGGGGATACAGAAAATCCTATGGAATTTTATAACACGGGAGAATTTTGGGATACGTTATAGATGCACAAAAAATATCATTCATGATATAATGTTATCTTTGGTTGTCGAAAATTTAACGAAAGTGAATAATAAATGTACTTATATTTATATAAGAAATTAATAAAGATAATACTAATCTGCCCGAAAAAAATTCGAGATTCACTTCCAAAAATAACAGAAATGCAGAAAATAGCGTTACGACATCAAAATTCACGACAAATGGGTAACAATTGTCATAAAATACACAAACAATTTTAAAATTCTTCATTTTGGCCAACAGAAAATCTAATTGCTACGCTTGGGATACGTCTTGAGTACGACTCAAGTCCATCTGAAGTCGGAGGTTGAGTTTCGACTATAAATACAGGCATAAAATGTGGCTAGTTGTGCCGCAACTTATAATTTTGGTCTCGGTCAATAATAGTAGTCTTCATAATATACTATTATTTCACATTGCGCCAACGATATGATCTACTGTTAATTGCCCTTAAAAAATGTATCAAGTTATTAAATTGTTTGCAGTCTTAAACTTCGAAATATCATTGATTGAATAGTTTTCGAATTTTTTTCGTAGTGTCAGATATAGTCAATTATTGGATGTTGGGTTTTAATAAAATCTAATAAAAATGTTGATGCGTCTGCAATTTTACGCTCCAGCGATATATCTTTATGGAGTCTCTGGATTCGTGTTTTTTTTTCGCTTGGTGGAAATTTCTGATAGGAAATTTCACCGCAATACACAACTTTTTTTTCATTTATTTTTTTTCCATTCAAACCAAGCCAAAAAAGAAATTTTATTGGCCCAGCAAGAAGATTAGGCTGTTATGTTTATTGTAAAGATCAATTGTGTTCCCATTATTTTGATTAGTTCTTAAGGAAGGTCTTAGAAACAAATTAACAAGTTTTTTCCAAGTCTGGTTATAGTATTTAGATCGGATTTCTTCATGTTACTGTATTCTGTATTGAATTTCTTTAAAAAGCTATAGGCTTTTACCACACCATTATTAAGCCAAGAGCCGGGTATTTTTTGTAAAAAATGTACGGGAACAGGTAGTTTTTTTAATATGTTCAGGGCTGTCCCCTGAATGTAAATCCAAGTTGGCGTCAATGGGGGGGGGGGGGCTTCACTTCAGCCGCCACCTTGAAAAACACGTTTTATTAAATATCTCGCAAATCGCGCATCGTACTACAAAAATTGTGGAGATCATTATTGTAGATAATAATATTTGAAGATATAAGAGATACCTTAGACCTAATAGAACAACTTTGGAAAGTATTAGCCCTATATGTAGTGACGCGCGCCTAGGATAGACAATCAGATTAGTAAAAAAAAATCGATAGTCTGAAATACTAGAGCGCGTCAGATTAAGATACTGGGGATTGAGCTTAGTGTCTTAAGACTAAATTTAACTAATCTGACGATAAGTCCTTGACGCCACCGAGTTATAGGGTCGCGAGCTTGTAAAAAAACGTTAATCCGGCATTCTTGAGCGCGATTTTATTTTTTTTTATTTTGAAGAATATAATCTAAAACTTACTAAAAATACTAAATCTGCCGGTTTCCGTATGACCGGAAGTGTGGAGGAGCCATTTCGTCTTCCGAAAAACGCGTTGCGGCATATGTAAGTCGTGAACGATACATTTTACAAAAAAAAAGTTCTAATGAAAAAAAAGGTAAGCTCATTTTACACAAAAAAGGTTTCTTTACATTTTTGTCCAAAGTTAAAACGTTTGGACTTAAAGCATCATGAAAACTCAAACTTCCGTTTTTTGAGTATAAACGGCCCTATTCCGTATCACGTGTTATTTGACGACCATCGTTAAGTGTGAATTTCTGTAATATAACGATATGTCTAAAAATACCGATTCTGTATCATCATGCTCATAGTTATGTTAACGAGAATCGTTATTTTATCATCGTTAAAATAACTGGACCAGTTTGACAGCTTGTTATGACTTAACGATATCGTTAAGTGGAACAAATGTCAAAAATCTAATCAGTTTTTACTATATATTCGTGGTGATTTGTAATTTTTTGCAACCAAACAAATAATAGGCTGCTTTTGGATGGTCCAGTTTTTTTATATTAACTTTATTAGCAAATTGTTCCCACAAATTGTTAATTATTTTAATCTCGCATGGTTTGCTCTTCCCCCTTATTACAATAGGACGATTTTCTAAAAATTCCAACAGCATGTCATACTGTGGCCTTGTTGTTTTTGGAAGGCGTTCTTGTTCTACCATTTATAATTATATTAAGTACACTTAAATGTAAACTTTCCTCGCGTTATATTGTACAAATTGCACATCTGTCAGATGACCCTTGTCCCTGCTTCTGTCATATGTTTTAATGGTATGTTTTAATGGTATGTTATATACTTTGACGGATCTAACGGGACCGAATCCATCTCTTTTTACATTCACTGAAGGTGTATCGTTTCATCTCGCTTCGTGAGAATCAAAACTTACTTCTTTTTTAACATAAAATTTTAACAATATCGTTAATGAAGCTTGATAGGTAATCACAGAACAGTTAACAATATAGTTAAATACGATCGTTATTTTAACATAACGGACCATCGTTAAAAATAACATACATGAAACGGAATACGGCTGAATATCTCGAAAACGGAGGGTGTCGAAAAAATTGATATGGAAGAACGATGATTAAATTATATAACTTTTATTATATTATCTAAATTTTTTTTTCTAAAGCTTCTCGACAATTTTCGTGGACTCGGAAAAAGTTACGAGTATCTGTATACAAAAGTATTATTAGCATGTACAGTTTCATTTATTTATATTTATATTATTCAATGGCCTGTTGATCCTCGAATTATTTTTTGGAGGTACCGTAAGCAAAACGAAGTGAAGAATTGAAGCAAAAAAGAGGAATGTGCCATAAACATGTAATACAGATCAGATTAAGAGAACCCACCAACATTTTTGTCAGATTAAGAAAATATTGTAATGTTTTTCTAATTTATTTGAACAGTTTTTACCGTGGGATAAAATTATACACTCACTATGGCTAATTACTATCGATTTATTAAAGAAACACTTACACACTATAATAAACTTAATTTATATACACACTACTTAATGTCTATTAATTTATCTACAATCGGTATTATAATTGTCCTAATTTATATTCAACACTATTTATATTCACTTCTGTTCACTCACTATATACTGAAACTGTTTACCGATTCACTGTATACTGAACAACTCCTCATTCACTCGAAAAACCGCATATATATACTCCTTTTCGAATCTCTAGAACCTTCGCGATAAACCATTGTATGGCCTGGTACATTTCCAGAACAGTCTGGATATTACCTGCGGAAGAATCTTTCTAGAAAGATCGCATTCGTCGTTTGCGACAGGACCGGCTTCGGAATTAGTGAGTTCGTAACAATATGCTTTCAGGATATCTAGATAAACCTCCCCTATGAAAATCTGACGCGCTCGAGAATTTAAAAAGAACTTTATTTTTGCATTTTCGAAAATTTGTTGTATTCTTATCGTCACGCCGAAATCGTCAGTTTTTTTAAAGGGAGCTTCCTTGGGGCCCACTTAACACCCTTTCCGAAAATCTGACGCGCTCGAGTAAATTCTTTTTTTTCGGATTTTTGACTACTTTATATGCCTACCCCCACCACGCAATCCGGAAGATTAGTATACCGTTGTTATCAGAGGCACTTGGGGCATACGTGGTATGAATATCTGACGCGCTCGAGAATGTCCAAGTAACTGTTTTTTTTTTAACATTTTTGAAGAACCGTACACGCCATACCCACCGCTAAAATGCTTTTTACCATACGAGCTTTTCTTTTCGAAATTACTTTATCTTTCGATTTTAATAGGTCCCGACGGCGCTCGAGAATGTCGCCATTTAGCGACCTCGCCTCCCCAACTAAAACATTCCCTCTATATTCCCTTATATTATTATCTACATTTTTCCATTTTTATTACACTTATCGCTTAAATAAGTGAAGTTTCTCATCAATTTTTCAAGAATTAAGGGTGGAAACAAAATTTTTTCTTAAGAAATTTGAGGTGATAGATTTTTGATACAAAGGAGATGCAATTTTTGACGAGCACTTTATTTCTTTATAAAGTTAGGATACTTCTATGACCGCGCCACTTCAATTTTCCAACCAAAAGTTATAAATTGCACTCATCGGGTCAATTCTGTTTGCACTAGCAATATGGTTTTTTAAAATATATGGCTATTATAGCAAGATTTGCAAAATATCGTATTCTGATCGCCGATTTTAAGCAATGTGATCTGTCAATGTATGTTCTCAAAAATAGCAAGACTTTCTCCATAATCATGTTTCTTCGTCTCAGGTAGATGAAGGCATCGAAGCTATGCTGTGCTGCTGGTTACAACAATTACAAGAATTTGGCGGACCTGAAGTCGAAAAGCCCGATTTATTACAAGGATCTGGAGCAGCCTCTATGAGGACCCCAGCAAGGACTAGCTCAAGTCCCAACTTGGCTAAACAACTTATTGTCGATGCCAGAGTTAGGTATAATGTAAGTATTCGCTCAAATACAGTTTCCTGTAAATAATTGTGATTTTTGTAAAGCGTTTTATCGATAGATGTCAAAGATAATAGTTTAATACAACAACTACTCCTCTGGCTATATGCCACGGAGGACATTGAATTACACTTATGATTACAAACCAAAAGTGTTGATTATATCTGGCAGAAATAACAACCCCGCTTAAGTCAATATCCTTCGTGGCATACAGCCCGGGGAGTAGTTGTTGCTCCTTACTAAGCGCTCTACTCTTTGTGAAACGTTATAATACTATTAAACCATTATCTTTGACACTCTGTATATTTCTATTTGAATTTTCTCACTTTCGCAATTTTTTTTTTCAAATTGGAGAAGAAAGTCTCAAGGGAAAAATAATGTGAAATCATGTCACTCAATTCACTCTATACTCGACTGGTTTTTCTCATTTCATTTTACTAATGCCGTGCACTAGCTTGTTCGTAACTTAATTTACATAATATTGAGATAAAAATTTCAAATTCAAAACAAACAAGCTGAATACGAGTGTAATGTGTAATTTTATCACAAGATGGCGACGTAAGTACTCGAATAATTTGACGGTCTATCAAAAAAGCCTCGAGGTACAGACTACTACGTATTTTTTATTGAGCACGAATTAATGACTACATGTCAGTTGAAGCGTTCATTGTGCAGAGTGATTCATAAATATTGAGACATAGGTTGAGGGCGGATTATTTGAAGCAAGTGCCTCAATAAACTTTTTTGTCGTTTGGATTAAAAAATATTCTTATTTATTTACTTATCGATTCAGCTATTGTTGGATATTTCTATCCATCATGTCCTTTGAGAGCCATGAGCCATTTTTTATTTAAAAAAGACTCCACTTTCAGGTATTTAACATATTCATTGCTATTATTGCAGATAGTTCCAGGTAGATATAAACTGACCTCAAAATTAATGTACAGGATTTCTCAATTTATATCGACCCCCCCCCTTATTTTCATTAATTATGGGAATACAAAAAATAGTTTCAAATGAAAGTTGTATTATTTTACCTGTACCAACCAAAAATGTGACAACAGACTTAATTTTGTATACAGGGAGTGCCCAATAAAATGCATCTTCACTATTTCAAATAGGACACCCTGTATTTTTTTACAGTTTTGAGAAGTCCTGCATTTTCTGATTACAAATATATACCTAACATTGTGTAGCATTAGTTTTGTTCTATAATGACGGATGGTACTACAAAAGGGTAACCATAGGTGATCAGATTAGATTAGAATTGGAGTGGCTCTTTGTCCAATCCCACTGTAACCTTTGCAGATCTATTGTGGTCCTCCCCATATTTAGAGCTCGATATTTAGATTTATTCTTCTTATTAGACTTAATAGCCTCTGTCCTCGGTTTTTCTAAAATGAAACCGCACTCTTGCTAGGCCTTCGCACTCACATAGTATGTGCTCCGCGGTTTCGTATTCTTCCTGGCAGAACCTGCATAGGCTGTCATCTGCTAGGCCAAATGTGTGCATATGTTTCCTCAGCCTACAATGTCCTGTGAGCGTTCCCACCATCATCCTCGGCATTTCTCGACTTTGATATAGTAGGTCGTGTGACAGTCTCCCGAAATGCCTTTAAGGAATAATTTAGCGTGCCTTTGTCCTGGGGCTTCATACCACCAGCGCAACAGTGTGTTCACAAATTTGCCAGTCTGCAAGATAACTATGTCACCTGCGTATGCAATTGTGTAGAATCCATTGTTGTTGAGGTGATTAATCAGGGTGTCTAGGGCTATGTTTCACAGAAGGGGTGATAATACTCCTCCTTGTGGACATCCCCTCATGACCAGTCCTCTTACTGTGATGTCTTCTACATTGATACTTATTGCTCTACTAGAGAGCTATTTGAGTATCCATTCTCCAACTACCAGAGGTACATTCCTGGACTTGAGTTGCTGGGTAATTGTTGGAAAGGTTGTTTTATCAAACGCTCCCTCGATATCTATGAATATACCCAGGGTGTATTCTTTGTTGTCCAATGATCTTTCGATTCTGCCAACCACTTGGTGAAGGGCCGAATCAGTGGACCTTCCCGGAGTATATGCATGCTGATTTGGATGAAGTGGGTTGTGATCTAGCACTTCATCTCTTATATACCGCTCGCATAACCTCTCCATTGTTTTTAAAAAGAACGATGTGAGACTAATTGGTCGGAATGCTTTTGGTGAGGTGTAGTCCATCCTACCTGATTTGGGTATAAATACCACTCGTACTTCTCTCCACTTACACGGAATATACCTCAGAGCTAAAGAGGCTCTGAAAATTCCAACCAGGTGCGGCATAAGAATATCCATTCCCAATTGAAGAAGGGCTGGTCTTATTCCGTCAGGTTCTGGTGACTTGAAGGGGGAAAAGCCCGATATGGCCCACCTTATCTTGTCCTCATCAATTACTGCACTAGCAGATTGCCAGTCGTATTGTGGGAGTGTTGTTGGTACTTCCGTCCAGTTTGAGGTTCCAGGAAAGACAGAACCTGGGAAGTGAGTTTCCATAAGAATCTCAACACTCTCTTGGAGGTTGGCGGCCTTGTCGCCATTTTCCCTTGTCAGGATGCCGATACTCTTATGGTGGTCGTTTGAGAGTGTCTTCTGTAGCCTAGAAATTTGTGGGAAGTCTTCGACTGCCTCACAATAGGCTCTCCAGGCTTCTTTTTGCTTTTGTTTGCAGAGTTTTCTGAACTCTTTGAGGTTGGCTTTATATATTCCCCAGTCCTCTTTGAGTTTTGTTCATTTTGCCTTGTCAAAGATCGCTCTCGCTGTCTTTCTGAGGTGTTCCAGCTCAGGGTACCACCAGGTATTGGTCGTGCCACCTGTCTGAATCATCCTTATCGGACAGGATTCCTTATAGGCAATGTCTATTTTGTTTTGGATAGATACTGTGTACCTTTCCAGTTCCTCATTATTGCTAGGAGCCCGGACCTCTGTTTCCCGCAGAGCACCTTTTAAAAGTCGATTGTAGAGAGCTACGTCCGTCCTCTTCGGGTCACGGGATTTTACAGTGGTCCTGGCTTACCCTATAGGTCAGCCAGCGATGGTCTGACATAGAAATATGATCCGACACTTGCCAGTCCTGAATTTTGTTTGATATTTTGGCTGTCGCCAGCGTAATATCTATTAATGTTTGGCTACGGGCGTTGATAAACGTCGGCTCCGTGCCTCTGTTTAAGATTGTTAGATCTTTCTAGGGGGTGGGTAATTTATAATGAATAACTCTGTACAACTATTTTCTAAAAACATTTAGATCATACGGACGGAAGATCGCTTTAATGAAATTGATGTTTCAACTATCTTTCTCTCCCTTTAAATCTGCCCTGGACTACGACAAACATTTCAAAAACAAAAACAATTTCAGCGAGACCAGCAATTGATTTTTATACAGATTCGACAAATAATTATGTCCCGTATAGCAATTCTGTGAGTGGAAGATAGGAATTTATAGAGCAACAGAGAGACAACAACGTCTAGGGAAGTGGGGGCGTTTCGTAGCGTAGAGAAGTATCATGTTCTCTCTTGGACATTATATATATTTTAATTTATAGTGCTCACTGTCACTCCTATATGAGATTCTACATACAGAAAAGAAATATTTTCCGAACCTGTCTAATATACACCATATTCGCTCTGGTTTGATAAAAAAATGTATGATTATATTTTTTTTTTCTCAGGAGCCGTCCCTTCGCCGGTACCACCTCAGCCTCCTGGGCTTATTGTGGATACTCCTAGTGTTCTGACTACAACCTATTCAGCCAATCCGTTCCCTGTATTAGCTCATACAGGTTCTTTGCTGGTTGTTTGTGAAAGTCTTCTGGAGTCATTTGGGTTCTGCCATACAGTTTCTGCCTTCTGTGGTTCAGCGACTCACAGTTGCGTAGTATATGCAGAGCTGTTTCAGTATCCTTTTTGCATGTAAGGTCTCCGTTATACAGTCCTATTTTGTTTAGGTGCTCCTTTGTGGGAAAATGTCCCGTAAGTAGCCCCGTTATGGTGCGTAGTTTGTTCCTGCTCATTGAGAGCAGTTCTTTCGCCACTTTTTCTGATGGTTCTTTTATGAATTTCTTCCCATGTATTTGCCTGGTCGTATTCTTCCAGTGTTTATTGTGTTGTTCTTTCAACCACCCTTTTAACCATGACATATTATGACACAATGTAGCGGAGGAAGGTCTAGCATTGTCTCCAGTACCGCTGTAGGAGTAGTCCTCATTGCCCCTGTAATGCCAATGCATGTAAGTCTTTGGACCTTGCTTAGTTTTAGCATAGCAGAGTATTGTCTGATCTTTGGCCACCATACCAGAGATGCATATGTGATCCTGGGAATGACAACCATTTTGTACAGCCAGTGTACCCTGCTAGGTCTAGGTCCCCATTTAGTGCCGTAAGTGCGTCTGGCAACCATGAAGGCCACCTCTGCTTTCTTGATCACGTGCTGGAGGTGTCGGTTCCAAGTTAATCCTGGGTATAGGATAACCCCAAGATATTTTACTTCATCCGACAATCGTATTGGTTCACCTTGAAGCGTCAGAGGGCCAAGTCCTTCCCTTTTCCTTATTCTGGTGAACGCAGTTATCTGTGTTTTTGAATGACTAATACGTAGCCCTTCTTTTACAGTCCAGCCTGTTACTACATTCAAAGCCATCTGGAGTCTATCTCTGGTTGTACTGTTTAATTTACCTTGGGATAGAAGGTTGTACTGTTGAATTTACCTTGGGATAGAATTACCAGGTCGTCTGCATATCCTATGGTGTTAAATCCGTCTCTGTGTAGGGTTCTGATGAGCCCGTCCATGGCCAGGTTCCACAGCAGTGGGAATAGTACTCCCCCCTGCGTACAACCCCTGGTTGCACGTACGGCCATTGTTGATTCTATGAGCCTGCTTCTGAGCATGCAGTCTATCCACCTGCAGCTCGTGGCATCGATCCCAGAATTCCTCGTCGCCCTAGCTATAGATTCATAGGAGGTGTTGTCAAAAGCTCCTTCTATATCAAGAAAGGCTGTGAGCAATACCTCTTTGTTTTCCAGCACGTATTCAGCCCTTTTTATGAGTTGATGTAATGCTGTTTCGGTTGATTTTCCCTCTCTGTATGCATATTGATCTCGGTGTATTGGTCTTGTAGCCAGTATACCGTCTTTGATATGTCTGTCGAGAAGTTTCTCAAGAGTCTTCAGCAAAAATGACATTAGACTGATTGGTCTCAGAGCCTTAGCCGTGTCCTGTCCAGATTTTCCAGGTTTTGGTATAAATGTAGCTCTGATGCGTTGCCAGGTTCTTGGAATATGCCCTAGAGCTGTTAATAATGTTTTAAAAAGTAGTGCACAAATTTCGAAGCAAACACTTTGGAATACTGAAAACTCCACAGCGGGTAATCGAGCTGCGATACTTCACGTTTATCTTTCAAATTTCCCGTGCTTCTGCCCGTCTGCCTACGCTGCCCTACGCGGTTTAAAGTATTCGAAAGTGGTATGAAAATGGAGTTCGACTCTTTTTAACATAATTATCCATTTTTTATGAAGCCAGAGCGAATTTTAGAAAACTAAAAGTGCTTTTGAACTTATTTTTCAACGACCTTTCCAAATCTTTTATTATTTTTTTTTGAACAAAGTTGTAAACTTGTACTTCGACTGGTTATTAAAAAAGTGGTAGGGTAGGTACTTTCAATGATATTGTATGGAAAATAATGATTTCTAGTTATAATTTAACAAAAAATGTCTTTATGTATAGTTTTCGTTAGTTTTTTGCATAAAATATATGGCCAAAAAATGATGCAAGATATATTTCAAAAAAATCTACCCTAAATATTTAGACAGATCATCTTCAACAAACCCATGATTTAAGTTAAATATTTATATGAGTAATGAGCTCAAGATTCAACATTTAAAATATTTCCAATTATCAATTAAACACCCTGTACATATTATTTGCAACAAATGGGAAAAATATTCAAACTTAACGCCCTGTATATTTAATTTTTCAGGGCGATCTGGTTCAAATGAAACCGCTTCCTTCCTTGGGAAGTGGCAACGAGTTAAGAGTAAAATCCGTAGAACTTCTTGTTCTACTACACGGATTACGCCATGAAAACCTTAATCCCCTCATAGGTTGCCTCGCCGAACCTCCACGAGCTGCTCTAGTTTCTGAATATTGCGCCAGAGGATCCCTACAGGACGTATTACAACAAGACGACATAAAATTAGACTGGTCGTTTCGACTTAGTTTACTCACTGATCTAGTCAGAGTGAGTTTATATATTAAAAAGAAAACTATCAATTTGTTTAATAAAAACTATTACAGGGGATGAAATACTTACATTCGACTCCGATAAAAGTCCACGGGTTTCTTACATCTAGAAACTGCGTGATAGACGCCAGATGGGTACTCAAAGTAGCGGATTACGGATTGCCTGTCTTTTATGAAACACAAGGTATACAACTAATCGCGAAAACTGCCAGAGGTAAGTCAACACTTTTAATTACATCTTAAAACTAATATTTTTGTCTACCGGCACACGCGTCTGTCAAAATTCGATATGATTAATGTCACTGTCAAAGTTGTCACGTAAACCATAGAACTCAACGCCATTAGAGAGGTCATGTCAGTTTTCGGAGTAGTAGGAGCTAGGTTTAAAAATAAAAATATAATTTAGATGTTGTGATATTTTTATCGAATTTAATATTATATTTCAAGGTCATTTTGAATCAGACATTTTCTTGTACAATAGGTTTGCTCTCACAAGCATCACAGACAGTCTTTGACAATCCGGATTCGGCGCAAAGTTGAAGCGTTCTCGAGAAAACGTTTTAAGGTCTTTGCGCCGAATCCGGATTGTCAAAGACTCTCTGTGATTCTTGTGAGAATAGCAGTGGGATTACGAATGCTCAACTCGAATCGAGTACGCCATTTTAAAACAATAATTGCATTTACGATACTATTACACGTATCGAGTGGACTGTTCGCATCGAGTTTTCGTGATCGCACTGCAGACCTACTATTTAGTTCAAGTTTTGGATCAATTTTTGGAATAGATTTCTTGTGAGCTAGTGGCCAACTGTTTCAATCTATTTTAGACTGTTCCAATTTATTGAACTATATTTAGTTCAAGAGTCTGCGCAGTGATTTCACTTGATGATAAATTAAACATACCTATATATAACCTCAAATATTTCGTTACGAAAATAGAATAGAAAGAATTTTTAATACAATTTTTAATCTTAGACTAAACAATTTGAATTCTTCCAAAACTTTGTCTAATCTAAAATGACCTTAAGAAGGTTATTTAAGGACACTTGTCTGAGGGTAAGCAAATGGATGTTATAGTATCTCTTATGAATCCTTCTTTGCATCTACATTGTCGAATACAAATCAGTGCACAAGGCCTTGGATGACATACTGGTCTTGGATCCTGACAAGTTGGATCAGGACAAGGACACGGAGCACATCCTTCATATTCGTTGATTGAACATGCTGTGACTGGAAAAAAA
>CAJUYI010002946.1:0-26873 GCA_910591695.1 Galerucella pusilla | reverse complement strand
CTCTATAAGTTGGAAATGGTGTTCTTCATTTAATTGTAAATATGGTTACAAAGAATGGGCAGAAGAATGTCCTGTAAGCTTAATTACTTCTTGTTCACCAACTCCTTCTTTTGCTAATGCAGATATTGCAGAAGCTCTATGTGAATGATTGGTTATTTTTATTTTTTTTTGTGTCTATACCAATTGATTCTGCCGATATTTTCGTCCACTTTGAAATTGTATTAATTCCCAATGGTGAATTTTTGTACCATATTCCTTTCTCCCAATTTGGATGTACTGTTAAAAATAATCTTGTTGTTGTTAGATAAGGATTGGATTCTCTTTTTTCAATAATTTTTAAAAATAAACGAACGGAACACAAATTGTTGTTAGCATTATTTCTTACCAGCCACTTACTGCCAGATAAAGCTTTTGATCCTTCTTGTGACGTTTTGGAAAAGATTGGATTATATTCTACCCTGTCAGTAAAATTTCCTTTATTATCATATTCTTTTTTAAAGTAATTAATATCACAATTAGCAGCTTCATTTCCACGCCATGCTTATTCGAACGAACATAAATGAAAAAACTTTTTTTGTAACCCATCAGGATTATCATCAGAATGGCTTTCTACCATTTCCATTAATTCTTCTTTGGTAAACGCGTTAGAACTTCTTTTTATGGTTTCAGGTTCATCCTGAAGCTTTTTACGTTTTGTATCCCTGGCCAATCTAGCAAATTTATAGGTAATATCTTTAAATGGATCAATTTTGATGTTAAATTCTAGAAAATATTTTTCCTGAACCATTTGAGCAGTCGTATTCCAAAGTGTTTTCACACTAGCTTCAGTATAATCAGTTCCATCTCTTTTTTTCATGTTAAAACCACAATTTTCAAGAATTTTTGCTATAACTTGTTCAGAAGTATCCTTTTCTAACGTATAATTACGTGCGTCCTGAAACATTCTAAACTGTTCTCACGCAGACTTTTTTGTCTTTATTGTATTTCGCGGTATACTTTGCTTAATTGTACTCTCTATTTCATTAATAAATTAATTTACGGAATTGAAAAATATTGAATATTGCTTTGTCTACTTCCCATCTTATTGATTAGAAAGAAAAAGAAATTGTAATTAAACTTATTGATTCGGTCTTTTTGAGGTGGTCTCAAGTGTAAGGACAAACTTCAAATGATTAAACGAAAATAAATACGGGGATGTACTCGACATCAAACGTGTGTGTGGAGATTCTAAAGAAACAGCCAGCTGAAAGAACATATTGTGACGGATTTATCAAACAAGAGGTACGCGAAAGGACATTCTAAAAAAGCCATTAAATATCGTAAATAGGTGGACAAAGAAAACACGACTGATTCAGTCCTTTTGAAAATTGTTTTTCAAGATTCAAACCATTACCGAGAATAATATTTTCTCAACAAAATGGAGAAATTGGATTTCCGCTAAATGAAAATGTTCTTTATCTAATTTTGACATATATAAAGTGACATTTTTCAAAACTGACTTCCGATTTATGGGTTACCGAAAATTTCCTCACCCCTCCTATCGTCTGGCGAGTTCTGGCTAGTTTAAATCAAGAAAGTCTGTGTACAGGGGTAGCACGCAATGCTAATGTGTTGCCGATCGAAATTTCAGAAATATAATAAATGCTATATTCTCACTGACATAGGAAACTACCCCTTTATTATATAAGATATAATTATTGCTGTTCAGATTATTTTATTAAAGATTACGTTCGAAATTCTAATCTCGGATTACCATTTACATACGAATAGGGCAATTTGACTATAGACCATCCAATAATAATTACGTAACATATTGTTATATGCGATATGAATTACCCCGAAGGCTTTGTAATTTTCCTGTTCGTTCATGTCTCCATTTACCCTGTCAGATGCACAAAACGCGATTTTCTAAAAACTATGTATACCCAGGTCTTTATTAGTGGAAAATTTATTTCCTAAACGACTTTACGTCTCCCTTCTCTTGTATTTAATTGAGCGTTTCTGTCAAGTTCATGTCGCGCCGACGCTGCCGAGTAGTTACTTATAATTTCATAATAAAAAAGAACACGAAATTTAATTGGTAGGTAATAAGCCGAGCGACAAAAACACCTCCGAGGTACTTAGTTTACCAGTCGACAAAAACAGTAAGCCGCCGAATGTATACACTGTAAAAATGTATTCTAATAAATGAGGATATTAGAGAAAGTATTCAATTCAACATTCTCTACTTCCACACATAGCTGTAACGATATTGTGACCGTTAAGCACATACTGACGGACTGCAAACAATTTGCTGCTATATACAAACAACTTGATCTTAGGCCCAACCTCAATGAAATGCTTCACTGCCCTACCGAAATCAAGAAAGTCTTACAGTTCCTGAAAGCTACCAATCTATATTGTAGAATCTAATTTAAATATTTGTAAAAATTATGTAAATATTTGTATTTATTTTTTCTGTGCCAATGACCAGCGCTGTCGAGGCACGTTAAGCAAAAATAAAAATTAAAAATTGAATAGATGAGGCTTTTACTTGATGTAGATCCATAGTAAGTTATGAAATCAAACAATTTTATTTTGTAAAATCTACATTGTAATTTAAACATAAAGTGACGCGTTTCGCTAACACAGTAGCTTTATCAAACGTTGGAAAGATTCCTGTAGGATGGTTGTGAATGAGTTTCCAGGTAAACTTGTTAAATTCTTTAGTTAATTCCATATTTAGATAAATTCTTTTCATTTCCTTGTAAATAGATTATAATTTTATTGTTAAATTTCCGTATAATTTATTATTAAGGCACTGTATAAATAGAAAGTTTCTCATTATACCTCCAACGTTTGATAAAGCTACTGTGTTAGCGAAACGCGTCACTTTATGTTTAAATTACAATGTAGATTTTACAAAATAAAATTGTTTGATTTCATAACATAAAAATTAAAAATATATTTTTCAATCCGTTCCCTGTATTAGCTCATACAGGTTCTTTGCTGGTTGGTTGTAGAAGTCTCCTGGAGTCATTTGGGGTCCTCCATACAGTTTCTGCCTCCTGTGGTCCAGCGACTCACAGTTGCATAGTATATGCAGAGCTGTTTCGGTATCTTTTTTGCATCTTCTGCATATAAGGTCTCCGTTATACAGCCCTATCTTGTTCAGGTGCTCCTTTGTGGGAAAGTGTCCCTTAAGTAGCCCCGTTTGTTCCTGCTCATTGAGAGCAGTTCTTTCGCTACTTTTTCTGATGGTTCTTTCATAAATTGTTCTTTTACCCACCCTTTTAACCATGACCTCGTTAAGCATCTGGGGATGCCCACATCTGGTTCGGGTCCGTTCATCAGAGTTGATGATCCTGCCCTTGCGAGTTCGTCAGCTTTTTCATTGCCAGCGATTCCTTTGTGACCTGGGATCCACTCCACAATATATTAGTATAGCATTTAGTTTTTTTTTTTGTTAATAACTCAAAAACTATAAAAATTTGAGTGCTTTTTAAAAAAAGATCCTCAAAGAAGGGGAAATTTCCAATAAAAAAGTTCTGACTCCTGGAACCTCTATCTCTATTATTTATAATTTTAATTGAACGCCCAGTTTATTGTAAACTAGAAAAAAATGTTTAAATTATTGTCTTAAAAATGTTTCAAGTCGTGGAGTCCTTCCTATATACATACTTAATACGCCATAGAAGTTTAAAAAATTTAAATACTTTATAATAATATAAGTTAACAAAAAAATACCACGAATTCTAGCAAAGATTACAGAATAAAAATATAAGATGTTTCACTAGATCGAATTTATCGCGTAAAGCACCGATGCCGCTGGTGACTGTCTGGTGACTTGGATGGTACAGTACGTCCTTACTTGCATTTAATTTGGCATATTATACAGGACGTCGCCCGTCGAGCGCTGTTATTTTAGAACGGTGTTTATTGGTTGTTCGTGTTTTATATTTATGTTATATTAGATTTCTTTCATTTATTAATTAATTGTTGAAATGAGCAAAAAGTCATATTAATTTTTTTCTCTTTAATAGCAAAGCTTAAACACTAAATATTTTGTAATATTTGCTAATACAAAATTACGGATTTATTTTTATTATAAGGATATTATATAAACAAGTACATTAAGCAAGAATACACAAAAATTGAATTCTATAGCTAACCAAAGGGGAATTGGTCTGTTCCTATTGAACGATTTTACTAAATTTTCTTTTCATCATCCATGTAATCAATTTCCTTTCAAATATTATGCCAGTCTCTATACCAGAGTCCGTATATATTTTACTCTCAAATGTATATTGAAAGATTTGAAAAACAATAGATTAAATACGCGTTATTTGAAGATCAAAATTTCAGATTTAATGGCCCTATTATTCTGGTGGCTAATGAGTATATTTAATTCAATTTGTGATAAATATCTGCTAGATTATCAATAAGTATAAAAACTGTGAATTGATTAATTTTAAAAATTCAAGTTTATTTTCCATCTTACCTTTTCAAATTCATATCCCGAGCATTTTTCGAAATAATTAACATTTAAAAATAAACCTTTGTGATAAAGTATCCTAATAATTTAAATATATATTTCTCTAATTACCCCTGTATAGCTTGAAATAAAATAAGCTTTTCGAACTTCTCTGGTATCTACCGGTCTCGTTATTGACAACAAAAGCGAGTCGTAAACAAAATTTATGAGAGCGGCGTCCTTTTGGGACAGCAACTTGAATCAAACCGCCCTGGAGTGAAACATATTATATTTTTTTATTCTGTAATCTTTGATTCTAGTGTGTAATCAGCAAGGTCACGTAGGTCCTCAATAGTGTTGTTATCGGCTAGTTATCATACAGTTACCAACGAAATAGAAATAAAAATTACATACACAAATATATATCTCAACTTTAAAAATATTGTTGGGTATTTTTATATTTTCTAAATGTTTGACCAATGTAAATGATATGTCACTTCACGATATATACTTTTCTGACATGTACATTTCGTTAGTGTAAACTGAACGCAAAATCAGTCAAACTAGAGCATACGAGGATAAAAAATTATTCATAAAAGGAAAAACAGGAAGAGAGAGAGAGGGAGAGCAGGAAAACGCTACGCGATCGGGATGTTAATTGATTATTCATGGAAAAGGGACCGGAAAAAGGTTGTCTGGAATTAAAGTCATAATGAAGATCATTCTGTTCGATTTTGCGGGAATATACAGTGGTCGGAGAGTTTTTTTAACAATCTCTTGGGTATATTAAACAATTAAAACAAAAATACTACAAACGAATCCCGAAAATAATGTTTATTGATTGAAGCAGAACGTTTTATTAATTATTTAATAGTTATTTACGTTACTAGTTATGAAAAGAGCGTAATTTGCAAAACTCGCTGGCGCTCGTCTTGGCAAATATTACGCTTGTTGAACAATGTCGCTCTCTTCATAACGTGTTTACGTACAACGTTTTATCTAATTCCGCGCTTTCATAATATTCAATAAAATCTTCAATTACAATGATAATATTGAAGTGGAATCAAATGGTGCTAGAAGTATTGTTACTATGATGTATTCACCCAGAAAATAGACTTACTTTAAATAACTGTGTCCTGAATAATGTTTTCAATGTTTATAAATCCCAAAATACTATTGAATTAAAATAATGGGTTAATTGTACAGTTTAAATAATGAAATAATTGTCAGTTTTGACAGTACCTACCTAATTGATAAATTATTCCTTGAAACTCATGTGGTATCTCTATGTTGAAACATAAACAGTTACGTAAAGTTTTTACATAACTACTTTTCATAACTGATATATGAAGGTTATGAAAAATGTGATGTTACTAACGTCAAGGAGTGACGTAAAGTGTCACATTTGATAGCGAAATTAGATAAATAAATTTCCCATATTAATCTCATTCTACATTGAATACGCGATAATATATTTAAACCCTTCCTCTAATGAATTCCTTTGTGTAAAAGCGGTTTAACTAATGCATATAGGACTTTACTCACCTCTCTCGTCATTACTATAAGCGTCACATTTGGAGTGTGGTTTTCATAAAACGCGTTAGCGTCCGTTATATTGATGCCATTAGCAACCGTCCATTCGCCGACTTTACGAATTTCTTCCTTCTTCAATTTTAATAAATCCACTTTGAATTTGGCTCTTTTGCCCTCGCTAAACTCCAAATTACCCGTCAGTCCATGCAGACCGCTCTGAAACAGAAAACATAGGCGTCACATATATTTTTATAATAAAAAAGATTTTGATTAATCATCTCGATACTCTATCTACATAAAATAAGATAAATATGGGGCTTGTGTGCATCTGAGAGCCTCTCCACCAGTGCCGTGCGGTACTATGAAGCAGGGAGGCGACTTCATCGAGCGGCATTTGGAGAGCCAACTAAAAAAATCTTTAGACGTCTGTTTTTTATCTAAACTTCAAACTTTAACTTCTCCCGATATGTGTAAGCGCAAACAATTATTATATCAGAAAAGAATTTATGTTATTATGGATAGGAAACATAATTTTAAAATATTTAAAATAAGGGGTGGCATGCATCATCCTGAAAAATAACACCTTACGACTCTGATCTCCACTATGACCTTTGCTGATCTATTGTGTATACCCTCCTGTTATTCTAGAGTTCCTTATTACTAGACTTCGAATGGCAAACCTCAGGTCCTCCTTATCTCTCCTATCATTGAAAACCTCAGCCTAGTCAGGCCCTTGTAGTAGCACAGAATGTGTGCTGAGGTTTCCTCATCTTCTTGGCAAAACACGCCTATAGTTGTGTCTGGCTATCCGATGTTATCCATGTGTTTGTTAAGTCTACAATGCCCTGTAACGAGCCCAACCATGATCCTGATTGTTTTCCTATTCTGGCTCAGTAGATACTCTGTGAATTTGGCGCATTGTTCCACCATGCTTGATACTGCTTTTATGTCCAAGTACTGTTATTTGCTTTTTGCAGTGCTATTGCTATGCCCCACAAAGGTTCTGATCCAATTGGAACCAACGTAACCCTTCTCGGGCAGTTTCAAACCAATTTGGAATTTATCTGCATGTAATTGATTGGTTTTTAATAAATCCACTTTAAATTTGGTTCTTTTTGCCCTTGCTAAACTCCAAATTACCCGTCAGTCCATGCAGACTGTTCTGAGACAGACTACATAGGCGTCACATAATTTTTTATACACAAACACGTTTTTTTGGTCAAAATTAGTTTTATTCATCGACGTAATTTCCATCAAGAACGAAATATTGTGTTTTGTTCACCTAAATATCAAATATTTGAGAATTTCGTTCATATTCCAATAAAAAAATGTTAAATTTTATTTACTTTTTATATATTTGATGTCTACGTCTATGTATACCTACCGAAAGAGAGAGATTTGTTTGAAAATTCGTCTGTGTGTATTCCAACGAAGGTATGTTGATTGATTAAATTAGTTTTGACTTCTAGAGTGTTTAAAAAGGTCGACATGGAAATTTAAGGTATACATCGACTTTTACAAATTTTTCAAGTATCTATTTACAAATTATTTTTATATAAATAAAATATATTTCCATCTAGACCTTCCTTAGATTATTAGCCTGTTTCGTATAAAAATGCCATAAAGGCAGGACGGAATAAGTGACTGATACTTTTATGATTCTATTTTAATTGAACCATAATGCGGATATTCTGAAATAACATACCGAAACAGGATTTTGTATCATGGATAAAAGAGGGATGTCTGAAGTGCATTTGTAAAAAACAGATCCATTTTCCATTATGTACTTGTAACAAAAAAAGCAGAGAATCGTGCCTTTTGTCAGTTCAGTTAACAATATATTTTTAACTACTTGTTTTGGACACCTAAGTAGATTTTGTAAAGTCCTTTTATTTTTTACTTCAACTTTTTTTAATTAAATCTTCATTTTATTTGAACTAATGTTCAATTTAACCGTTTCGCTAACACAGTAACTTTATCAAACTCGTTAAACGAACATCAGTCCAAATAAAATGAAGATTTAAACAAATTAAATAATTTTGTTTCATGTTACATTAACTATAACATCATCAAATGAACAACTTTAAAAAAAAACAGGTCAAAAGAGTTTTTCGTTGTAAATCGTTTTTGATAATCGTTTCGAAAAGCTCTTGATGTAGCATTGAAAACTTGTTAATCCTTGCATAAATTGAGAAGCTCGCCAAATCTGCTTCCGTAAGGGTATACGACACATCAAAATGCAAACATCTAAAATGCTAATGACCTCTTGATTGTCATTTAAGTTTCCCATGGAGTGCTGCAAATATCTCCGAAAAGGAAGTGGATGGCTCGGGAAAGGGAGAAACTGTTCAAGTTAAAATCCCTCGTATTCCCTACATAGCACATACTGTTGTTCTTATTCCATCTCTTCAACGTTCTTATATAATATATCCTATAAAATATATAATAGGATCTAAGTCTTCAGAGTAAGAAGTAATATTGGTGGTTGACAAGATTCATGATAGATGGCAGACAGACCGAAAAAAGTATGGAAGATAAAATAACGTTCCATGAATTATTATATAAACTGGATATCAGAGAATTTCAAATGACTGAATTTTATTGAAATTGTTATTTAAACACACAACACTAAGCCCAAAAGCAGAAAAATCAAACACAATGTTGTATAAATGCACAAAGCGTTGATACCTCCAAATACCTCAGCTCGATTTTATTTGTAACAAAATTGTATCGGAAAAAATTCGAGGTATAACAAAACAGAGTTGATTAAAATATTCCCATACAATGGTTAAACAGAAAAATGTTGTCTAAATTGAAATACAATACACTTTTAGTGATGTAAATAGGTAGAACACATCACCAATGATTTAACGATAAATTTTCACTTTTAAATTTTTTTAAATTAGGCCAGACGATAGGGCATTGTTCCAAGTGATTATGTTTTAACAACTTTCCCAATCCATTCTTATTTAATCACCCTGTATAAGAATATTAACATAATCCTAGATTAATTACAAACATGTCGATCCAATATTGCATCTATCTAATTAATTAAAACCAGCTTAAAATATGAAAATAAAACGATTTTTCTAACCACCTAATTTTCTATTCAATTAATTTCTATATTTATTGCGAAAATTATAAAATATTATTAACATATTCGGGATGTATTTGCTACCGCTAGTAAAAAACTCACACACCGGCGAGTCGAGCTGGCCGAGCTTTTTTGTGACAATACACGTCATGACTCAGGCTACTTGTTTATTAAAAATCTACCAATAGCTAGGCTGGATAAGGTTGTCGAGTATTTATTTCTATTATTCGTTGCGAAAATAATCTCGGGTTTTATTAGAAGACAAGCTTCGGTGTGCTAAAGGTAGGTGAATGTTTTAGTTAATTAATACGAAAAATGATTTGGTTCTATTTATAATAATTAGGTGAGATGGATTATTTTTCTATACATAATGTCAATGCAATATTTTTTTATTTTAAAAAGATACAAACGTATTAAATGATTTATTATCGATAGTTTTGGACAATTTTTTATAGAAAATCGGGTGTTTTTAAATTGTTGAATTGGGATTTTGAACTCTACATTTTGCAGATATTTTTATATATGAAAATTTGCGTATGGATAGTAATTTAAGATTAGGTAACATTATATGCAATAATGAATTTTATAAATATTCCCATTGAATGTAAATTTGTGATGGAAAAATGGTCATACGGTTATCTCTTGGTACAATGAAAATTTATAGTTTTTGAAAATGTTTTTTAAACTTAATAATAAGGGTGTTAATCAATTAATTTACAATGAACGACTTTTAATAGCTTAATTTGTTATGACAATCCAATTATTTTAAGCAAATCTATTTGACTAAACTGGTCAGAACTTGTAAAATTTTATACAATTTTGTTTCCAAAAATATATTGACTTGAGGTAGCTCTAAGGTACTGGAGAGATAATCGTATGATGTATGTAAGTAATGTAAGTGATGTATGAGGAAGCTGCCGAAGTTTGTGCTTCAACTGTGCTTCGAAATGGTTAGTGATGGAATGGTAAAATGGGATGGATAAAATGGATCGAGGATGGGGCTTTCTTCGAAGATTTCAATTGGTGAGTGTATTTAGATGCTTCTTTGTATACACTTGTGGGTCTATTTATCTATTTATTTATATTACTAAACATTTGAAGTTATATTCTTTTATTTTGTATCGAAGTAATTTAATGGAAACTTCAGGGAAATGTGTCCATCAAGATAAAACGTGTGAAACGACACGTGATTAGATTATCGAGGAACTCGATTGAATTTTATCTAGTCATGGAGATTACTAAATATTGTTGAAGTTAAGATTATTATGAGTGAGACATTCTGTATTTGATTTAAAAGTTTTCTATTATTTCAGAATATAATTTTGACAAAAAAGATCTTTATTACAAATATATTATTATTAATGAGAGCAATTTATTAATAATTGCTGTAAAAGTTGAAAAATTGCACCACTAACCATCTGACAATAGCTAACTGATTCGTACAAGTCATAATTTCATTTTCAATTACATCTGATGTAATGCTTTTTCAAATTTAGTCTCTAATGCTTTCGTTAAGTTGATTTTCTCATTTTATGTCCAAAATAGAGTGATTTTGTTGTACAGCAGAGAGGAATTTTTATCTCGAAATAAAAAAATGTGTTCTCTTTATGATACATTTTAAAAATATCACCTCCAGAGAGCAAGGGTGGATTTTGAAGTATAAAGAGTAAAAGTATTAAATGGGGGTAACAACTAAAAGTAAATAGCAATACTGCTGATTTTTTTTCCATAAGTACCTTAGAGTACGTAGATTAATATAAGAAAAAGTTAACCAGTCCATCGATTTCCCAAATTAGAAAAAAAAATCAAAAAACTTTTTTTTTCGAAATTTTTCTATATTTCGCGCTGGGAGGAAGGTAAAGAAAAATAAAAAATACCACCGTGTACGGGGAGTGGTTCTCAACAAAAAAGGTTTCCTGCGTTTCTTTCGTGCGAGCAATGGTTTGTCCGGAAAAAATTCGGTAAACTAAAGGTCGATTCAAACACATCAGTCTAGGAACAGTTCCGGCGCCGATTCGAGACAGTTCCGTCACCGAACTTTTTTGACTGATCAGTCATGTTTGTTCATACACGGCCGTAAACCGTAAACCGCACTGTTCACTATATGTACATCTCTGCATACTGTAGCGACTTTTGCATGTTTGTCAGCATCTTCGTTTCCTTGTATTCCTTGATGAGAGGGCACCCATAAGAATCTGAGGTCCAAGTTGTTGTTTTGCAGTAGATGTTCAAGAGGGTTGTTAGTGTAAATATTTTTCAAGGTACTTAGGGCACTTAAGGAGTCTGTTATTATTATAATTTTTTGCAGGTTTGACGATTGAATTTCGATTAAAGCTTGTAGGATAACCTTAAAGTATGTAGATTAATATAAAAAAATACCCTTACCGACTGGCCTAAATTGATAAAACTCAATTATTGTAAACATTTTATTTATCTATCTATAAATTTCATAATCGAGTAGGTATAAAGTTGTCAATTTTCAATCAAAATTTTCCAATTTCAAGTGAAAGTTTCGTTAGTTTTTTCAACACAAATAAAAATACCGAATAAAAAGTAAAACTGACCAAACAGTGAATTTATTTACATACCACAGAATCGATGTGATCGTATAATGTTAATCCATCATCCCATGGCTTTTCAGTGTCACATGATAAGTTCGTAGGTCTAATCGACTGCATGTTCTCCATGCCGGATAATCCTTTTGCAAATACGTAAACAGAATCAAACATCAGGGCTGGTTCGGCCTGAAAAAAAAAATTAAAAAAAAATAATATAAAACAAAAGGGTTCAATAAAACTCGATGTCCAAACCACAATATTTAATTTAATACTAGTTTCGGCACATAATTACCTTCATCAGGCTACAATAGAAATAGAAATGGTACACTTAATATAAAGATCTCTTGGAATTTTTGTTAAACTTCAAACAGAACTTTAACAAGTAATGTAACAGGATGTTCAAAGTTGAGAATACAAATTGAGAATATAAAACTCTCAAAAATTATATTGAAATTTTGTTGAAATAAAAAGAGAAGAAAGTAATTTGCAATTCAAAATTTGATATCCAAAATTATATTAATAGATTGTTTCATGAAGGTAACTAAATTTGGTTTTATCATCCTATTAATATAATTTTGGATATCAAATTTTGATTAAATTAAGATTAAATATTGTGGTTTGGACTTCGAGTTTTATTGAACCATTTTGTTTTCAAAATACCACATTTGAGATATGGATGAGCTGTTGGAGTTAAATAATTATATGTTTAGAGGATAACATATTGTTTAAACACATGTTATTGTTAGAGGTATTAATACATCACTAAAGTTGGAACAGTTACAGCTTCCTTTGAAGTTTACTACAAAATTCGTTTACCTAATAGATACCGAATCGAATGTATAATGCAGACACAAATAATACATAAAGTTCAAGTCTTAGAACAATTTACTTTCCACTAACAAAGTCAAATTGCAAGCAAAGCAATCAAAAGCGATGTTCTGTAGAAATTAGACATTCGTGGCTTTCACTATTTCGAATGTCATGTTTGAATCAATTAATAGATCATACCACCGTACACTAACTACCGACAAGTAAATTCACTTGCGTCGGAACGTTTGAAATCTTTATATTTCATAAAAACGGTAGATTCTCCTTCTAGATCATTTATCTTAATAAATTCTAAGCAAGAGTTACAGAAATGCTGCAATAAGCACTTTTTAAGTAGGTATCCAGTAACGTATACCAGTGCATTCCCATAAACACTTTTTATATTTCTATAATCAGTTGTGAACACTTTTAGAGGAGTATAGGTATTATTAGTAGTCGTAAAACTAACTGTACTTTTAAGCAATTCAGATTTTGTATCAAACAAAAATGCAAATTACAAATTTTTATTCTATTATAACATTGTTCCACCGTTATATTGGCATATCGGTGGTTTTCTTTAAAACCCAAAGCAATTTTCCAAGCTTCACATCTGCAATATAATATAGAAAATAAAAAATGTTTACTTGTATACTACTAAATTACCTCTTTTCTTACCTAATTTTGTCTTTTGCGCATCTAAAAAACGGTCTCTCTTTCAGTTTACTGCGACAATCATCAACAGAACAATATACCACTCCAGGCATTTTGCAATGAAATAAGTCACTATAATATTTATACTAAATACAACTTTATAATAAAAATATGCATAAATATTTTAATGCTCACGCAAAAACAATGATCTGCTCACAAAAACGAAAAATTATATTTCCGAAATTTCGATCAGCAACACATTAGCATTGCGCGCTACCCCTGTACTCAACACTTTCTCGATTTAAACTAGCCAGAACTCGCCAGACGATAGGAGGGTTAAGGAAATTTTCGGTAACCCATAAATCGTCGAAGTGAATTTACTTGTCGGTAGTTAGTGTACGGTGATCATACCAACGAGGTAAAAAAGAAAGAGGAGAGAACATAACAGTATAAAGAATCATCGACCAAAGTGGCTTCTGAATATGGCCGACTTCCGTAAACAAACCAGAGGCGTACTTTAAATTAATCAATTCGGGTAAACAAAAAACTCTCATATGCATCTTTTTAAGGTGATAATTTTTGTTGTTAGAGAATTTGGTACATTCAAAAATTTCATAACACTATTGTGTATAACTCATTAAATTTATACTAATACTCATAAATAACCTTTCTAATACTGAAAATCACTATTTTTTTAATTTGGCTTTATAATTAGACACATTTCACTATATTAAGGTTAGCTATGTTGACACAAGAATTGATAGTAAAATAGTAAAAAAGTAAAATATCTTAAGATAACATTAAAATTAAAAATAATCCCCTGATTAGGGTGTATTATATCTAGAAATTATTATTTTTAATTTTAATGTTATCTTAAGATATTTTACTTTGTGACGTCAATGTGTTGTCGAGAAGTTTCTTGTAACAAATACCTGACGAGTAAGTAATTCTTTACCTACTTCTTATTTTACATTTTCCTACTTTTATTACTTACTTGCAGGTACAGCACTGAAGATGGCTTAACAGCCGAAAGCGCTCTGCAATTTTAAAAAATTAAAATTTACACAGAATACAAATATGTTTTCTTGACTTTCTAGTCATGTGTACTCAGCTATAAAGATATTCACAAGAATTGATGACTAATGTGGCTTCTCAATATGGCGACTTCCGTCGAAAGTTGACTAAATCACTACTACCTTTAACTTCCCTCCTTTTTTTTACCTCGTTGGATCATACCCACTTTGAATTTTCAATATAAAAGTTATCCATATATTTTTCCCGATTGTAAGTATCATATTTAACTTGGAAAGTCCATTTACCTGTATAACTCCGCTTCTATTTAGAATGGCATGGCCAATCGGTTGAAACTTTTCCATAACTTCCAAAGTTTCTTTGACTTTCGGATGATCCACATCGACTATTCTAAAAGCCGTTATATTTACGGAATTGTACTTGAAATCTTCCAAATCCAACGTCTCCAAATCCTGAAATCAACATAATAAATTCATATTTGTATGCTACTCCAATGCATACAGATAGTTTTAGTATTGCCTATAGTATTACAGTACTATAAGGCAGTACTATTTTGGCTACAGTTTTTATGAATAAATACTATACAGAATGAAATACTTGTATGTATGTTAGGATCCCTGTTAAAACTCTTAGCGCAGTTTTACTTTGACTTATGCATTCATTTGATCTCAACAGGACAACAGGATTCTAGGACACACTGGAATAGAAAGAAATTAAATAGAATGAAATACTTACAAAGGTTGTAAACATATAATGATATCTGTAATCATTCATTTGTAGCTGCAGAATCTGAAACAAATACAAAAAAATGTTGGTATTTGTTTTTTTTATTCACTTTTTGACGAAATTTCTTTTATACTTGACAGAAATGGAAACTCATCAACTGTAAGCTATTAACTTATTATTTTGATACTACAAGTAGCACAAGCTTCTCCTTTGTACCTTAAAAAGTTGAAAATGTAACCAATTTAAGACTAATGTTTACTTTTGGAAGATTCGCTTATAGTGTTAAGGCTAAATTCGAAATCATTTGGATTTTCTAGTCGATCGAAAACCGCTGGAATAGTAAAATAACGTTTGTTGCCAGTAAATTGGTATCTTTGATGCGTCACCATCGAGTCCCGGATTTCCAAGGATTCGTCCTCCATTTCTAGATACGAATATTGTTCTGATATGTATATATCGAAACGTATTCGTTAAAGTTTCATATGCCACAAACACTCACACATTTTGTTAAAAATCGTCAACTTGAAAGAAATCCTTCACATTATTATACAGTGTGGAAACCACTTATGGAATAATATTCTTTATGTCATTATTTTAGAAAATTATAAAAAATGCCGAGACAAGTCAACTTTTGAATTGAGTTGTGCGTTATGTAAACATAAATGTGAATGTACAAAGTGATTCACGGAAGTATGCCATAGTTGTTTTTTTAATGAAACACCCTGTATATTTGCATATTTTTGAAATCCTCTTAATGAACCGATTCCAACAAACTAAATAATGTACAGTCAATTATGAATTATACTGGGTGAAATTTTTATTTTTACAGTTATTAAACACATACATAAAATACCTGATGTATTTGATTTTAATACATTAAAAAAAATGCTCAAAATGTTCTCCACCTAGTTGTTGGCAATAGCACAGTCTCCTATAGAACTCCCCCTTAACTTTGTTTTAAGTTTGAGGTGAAATATTCCGTATTTCTGTAGTTATCCTGTCTTTGAGGTCTACAATGCTAGATAGTTGTGTTGCATATACTTTTTTCTTGAGATAACCCCACAGAAAAAATCTAACTGCGTAAGGTATGGCGATCTAGCTGGCAACTCAATAGTACTTCTTCGTCCAATCCATTTATTGAGGAAAATTTGATCTAAATAAGTTCTTACCATTAAAGCATAATGGGGTGTTGCCCCGTCTTGCTGGAACCAAACATTTTCATTCGGTAAGCTAGGATCTATTTCGTGGGGATATAAGTTTGCCAACGCAGGAATAACTTCATTTCTAAGCATATTTAAATATTTTTCAGCTGTCAAATTTCCATCTATAAATATAGGATCAATAATATGGTCGCCTATGATACCGGCCCAAACGTTCACCTTTTGAGGGTACTGAGTATGTGTCTCACGCATCCAATTAGGATTCTCTGCTGACCAATATCTACAGTTCCGTCGGTTTACCTCTCCATTCAATGTGAATGTTGATTCGTCAGAAAAAATAATGGTACCAAGAGCTATCTCATTTCTGTTCAGTTTATCCATCAATCTTTCGCAGAAATCCATTCTACGATCTGGATCGTCTTCTGTTAACTTCTGCACAAAAGTTAATTTGTAGGGATGAAGTTTTCCTTTATGAAGACATCTTAGAACAATTGTATGACTAACATTATTTTCATGGGCAATTTGACGTGTACTTGAAGTTGGATTCTCTTCGACACTTAACAAAATATCCACTTTCACATCATCTTCAACGAAGTGTGGTTTTCCTTTTAATGGTTTGACATGTCCAAGTTCTCTGAATTGTGCATGAATTTTAGACACAGTACTTTGTGAAATATTAGGCAATTCGGGATACCTGTGATTAAATAAGTTTGCCACTCTAACTTGACTTCTGCAGTTATCCCCGTACCCGATCATCATTAAAATCTCAATTCGGTGAGTCTCAGTTAAATATTTCATTGTTATGTCGATAAGGAAAGAGTGTTTGACAAAGATTTTACTTTTTTAGTATAAACTGTCAACACATCAACAACTGGCAGAATAGAAAACAATCCACATTATTTACCGGTTTAAAACAATCCACATTATTTACCGATTTTGTCTAATTATTGGCGTTTTTAGGTATTTATGATAAAATTCATGGGCGTAGCAGGTTTTGTTTAATATACAAATACGTCTAATAATTAGTTAGTTTAGATTTTTGATAAATCCATATTTAGCTAATTTGAAAAAGTACCAATATTTCAAGTGTAATAAATTATTAATTTTAAAACTTCACCCTGTATAATTCATAATTGACCATACATTAATTAGTTTGTTAGAATCGGTTCATTAAGAGGATTTCGAAAATATGCAAATATACAGGGTGTTTCATTAAAAAAACACCGACTATGGCATACTTGCGTGAATCATTTAAATTTATGTTTACATAACGCACAACTCAATTCAAAGGTTGACGTGCCTCGGCATTTTTTATAATTTTCTACAATAATGACATAAAGAATTTTATTCCATAAGTGGTTTCCACACTGTATATTTTAAAAGGAACTGAATAATATCCTTGACCAAAAAAAACTTAGTTATCCCTTTTAGGTACAAAGTTGATGTCATAGAAATTCCAATAATATGAGCCTGTAAATACTTGACAATATAAAGCAAATAAATTTCAATTAAACAATTTCATACCAATAAAAAAATATCTTATTTTATATCTCAAAATCCACTTACGGCTCTAAAAAATTGATTTATATTCTTGGGATTGGTATCAACGATGAGTTTATAGAGTTCTTTCTGCTTGACTTCCCGCAGGACCTGTCGATATGTTCCAGGACCTGCTTGTCGGATGTACATTTCAGTTCGGGCCGCTCCCGGCGCCTTCACCAATTCCTGCAGCTTGAATAGGCCTGCAACAAACAAGTTTTTAACAATAAAGTTAGTCTGGATTTTAGGGTCGATTTTTTTGTTTATTCCCAAAAATAGAAGAAGCGAAAAGTTTTTTGTTGTTTGTATGTTCTGGGATTTGTTTAGACATTGCTCTAGGCGGGGTGTTAGTTTATTTTTGTACTGAAAGTTTTTTATGTATGCTGAAAACAAATTAAGGTTTTCACAACTTTATTTAAGATAACAAAGTATTTGTCTGTATCATAGGATGAGTTTTAGATTAAAATTAACCTTATACATTCCACAAAAATAAATTTAATGCAACATTAAAAAAAATTACGGAGATTCCTTTCTCACTTGAACCTAATTCAATTTAGCGCCAAAATACTTAATAAAGCACAACTAAAATTAGATTATAAACTTGGAAGGACTGTACCTACTCTCCGATTTTCTAATTCTTCGAAGAAAATTTGCTTGGAAAGAACGTAAAAGAAAGAGATAACAAAAAATTAGATTTGATAATTAAGAAGCGAAAATGATATAAGGGTGACAAATTGTTAAAGAAACTCGTTCGGAAGCTGAGTTTTCAGCTCGTTTTTTACAGTGAAATATGGAGTACGCTGCCATAAATTAAATTAAATGGTTTAAAATGTACATGGAATACAAACTAAAATGTTATGTACGACCACGGTCGACGTCAGGGACTTGAATTCTCACGGTATCACCCATTTGGGCAGGAGGAAACTTTTTTTTTGAGGTTCGCAACATTTTTGTTGCTTGAAGTAGAAGATTCTCTTTTGCAGCTACTCTTTTCAAAGAAATTATCTCGTGTTGTTCAGTCAGTGCTTGAGATGAAGACGTGCCAGATTGCGGATCAGCTCCAATGGTATATTTATTATCCATGTCTGTTTCAACATAAGTTTCTATCTGTTCTTCGGTCTCAATGTTTGAAATTTGCCCGCGAGGGAGTGATGACGATGTTTTACCCCTTTTTGGTTTAACGCCAAACAGGGCTTTGGCGTATTTCTTCGTGATAAGTTGTATTTTTGGCGAATTGGACAAACGGCAAACCTTAAATACATTACAACTTCATAAGTAATATTTTTGTATCTATCTCGCAATTCTTTAAGCTTTCGTGTTCTTCCTCCATGGCCTGTTCTCATGAGTTTCAGAAAGTATTGTAAACAACTCATCATTAGTGACATAATACTGGATATTTGTTTCTCCTGGTTTTAATGGCACAATTAACTTTTAAAATGTCAAAACTTTCTTAAACGTCTGTAGTCCAAAGGTGTGCTACACTCACTTTTAGCAGAAATTACTTCAGAAACGATTTTAGAGTACTTTTCTTGTGAAAAATAAAAACAAATGTCTTCTCGTTCACTTCCAATTAAGGCATGTAGCTTTTCAAAAAACTTATCACAATTCACTGTAGCAGCCAATGAATACAAATTATAATTTCTAATAAGAAAATTGAATTAGGTTGGGAAGCGCTGTCAATCGTTGCGTTATACTGACGAAGACAAAGCTAACTGAAACAAGGGGCTGGAACCGTCTAAAAACTTGTCGCGACCTGCAGTGTCCGAGATTCACCGGACCTCATCTGTGTTTGTCGACATAAACCGGTTAAAGTCCGAATGTATAATAGAATTAAGAAATGTTCGGACTTTCACCAAGTCATTTGACATTTGTCTACGCACACTTGAGTTTGGAAACAATTTAACACTCCAATAGTTATAACGTTCCAAATTTCAAATAAATTCTACAATTGTAGACAATAATTATTATAACTTGGAGTGTGACAAGAACAATTAAGTTCCCACCTGTTAACAGTTGTAATAGGTATTCTGTGCTTCCTTATGTTCCTACAAGTTGAAGTGGTGTCCCAAATAATACATAATATAAAATTTCATCTCTTCTTTCGCAGTGTAATTTGCTGTTCCATCTTTGAAAATAATAAAAATAATTTTCATATTAAAATGAATGTATATAAAACCTCTCATAACCCGACTCTGAATTTACTGTCTGTTTTTTCGCCACTGTTAGTACAATAAATCACAATCTAAAGCTCATCACTTCCTCCATTCCATCTGCGTATAAAAAACAGTGTTCATTGAGTCAGATTGTTTTGCTTTATTTGTTCTTTCATTAACACCACCAATTTTATATCCTTTCGTTCGACATTGGGTACTAGTGCGGTCAAGGGGAACATTGTTCTTTGTATATATATATATATATCGATAGTATGGAAGCGCATAAAAAATAAGAGCCAAACTCGTTCAAAATGATGTGTAAAAGTAACCGAACGGCAAAATCAATGAAATTTTATGAAAGAGCAAAGAGGCTCTTGATATTTTGCAAGGAATGTGACCTTCAAAGTCCTTCGGATATTTTAGATAAAGCTGTTTGTAGTAAATGAATAATTGGATTTTCTTGTTGATTTCCAATAAAAGCTTTTTCATTTTAAATTCCTTCTGCGTCAAAAATTAGGTTTCCTTTTTTTTCCAATATTTTACTTGAGTCCAGCAAGCAATTCAAGTGGTGTAGGCAACCATATTACAGCTAAATTTTTTTAATTTTCCAAAACATTTTCTCGTAAACCTTAGAAGATGGAATCCTCAATTAAATCAATTGTTTGAGAAACTTACCATAGTCTTCTTCGTAAATAATTGCTACTTTAGTCCAATTGAGAAAAGCCATGAGATCTTTAAATGCTCTATTCATGTTCTCTTGACTAGGATGTAGATTAATAGACAACTCTTTAGACGTAGGCTCAAAATCTACTCTGGCTTCCATATGTGGTACATCCAAAGCTTCGCATATACTCTGGATATGTGCTCCTAAAATGGGATCTGATGGACCAAATATAGCTTGAACACCGAATTCTACTTGTCGACAAGCTGAAACAATAAAATTGAAACCATTCTTATCAACATCATCTAGTTAGAAGAAAAAAATTAACAACACCTTCAACTATTTTAGGGAACTTTCTAATCCCCCCGGAATAGTCTGGAAAACGTGTTTGGGTGGAAGTAATTTTTATTGGAGAACTTTGTACCTGTCTACGTGTAGAGTTTATTAATTTGTCGGAAAAGCTAGTTAGCTAAAAGCTATTCTAAAAATAATGAAGGGGAAAATTCAAATAAACCCGATGCCAAAAAAGTTTTTCTTCTTTTTAAGCCGGTTTGGCAAGTAAATAAAAAAATGGAGATTATTATCAAACTATTGAAGTTTACATGATCATATTTACTTGTCTCAAACTGTACTGTATCTACTATTTTTGGCTTCCCTTTTCGCTTGGAGGTGGTGGAATTTCGATAGAGATGTTTTTTTTCTCCATTTGTGATGACCGCAAAAGTTTCAAAAGAATTGGGAAATTTTATTACTGGCTTTTCATAAATTTTCTTTTTTAAATGTAAAAACTTTTGTGCGCTCTTTTCTTAATTGAAATGGTGTCGGAACAAAAGATTGTGATTAGATCTGCGAGACGTGACCAACTTCCTTAAAAAATGCAAGTGACAACATGGCTCTTTCATTTGGAATTTTTATCTTGAATCCAATTTTTATACAAGGTTTTTCATTATAAGGATAGATGGGTAATAGCAGAAATTTTATTAAAGATCGCATATACAAATGCCATAAAAACTAGTCCTACAGCTGCAATGAAAGTCCTAATGAATCTGCCACCTCTACACATATTCATACGAGGTGAAGCGAGATCTGTAATTCACAGATTAATACATAGTCAGCAACACATAAGGCAAACGCATAGTACTGACAACTGGAAGCTAATCGAGGAGCTAAAGTGGACCATGTAATGGGACAGCCCATCGATGCAATAGCTACGAGATATAACTTAAGTCAAGGGAAGACTGGAAAAAAGGTGTACCCATACACGCGGATGTTTTTTGGTATATACAGTCGGGTCAAAGACGTTGGGCGGTGTAGGAGCCGGTATAGTAGAGCTAAAGCAAGGGATAGCCATTGGCAGAGAGCTATATGAAAGGTTCAGTCTCCAGACTAATAGATTTTTTGAAAAAAGTCAGGCTGTAGAATGTAATCGAGGGTTTAGAGGATCACAATAGATCTGAAAAGGTTGCAGTGGAGTAGGCAAAAAGCCACCTCATAAAATCTTATCTGATCTAATATAGATGCTTGTACTGATGAATACGCGGCAACTGATGTACAATCTATTAAAAAGTTTCCATTAAATTGATTTCGTGTAACGAATCTTTTTTCTTTCCGTATAAAAACTTCATTTTCGGTTATACAACGTTCTTGGGTAACTTACAGTTACAATAAATATGAGCGTACAAGAGCAAAGTGGAAATGAACCAATAAAACGATTCAAGCAATTGAACTAAGAATCCCAGCCGCAACCATAATAACTGTCCAAGACATAACTTTATGTGCCACGTTTCCAGGAAAGTCTCAATTTCTTCCTTGAGCTATCAGTTCTTTTTTTTTAACTAGAACAGAATTATTTCTAGTTCTAAACCCGATTTTCCTATCAAGTTTCGGATGATAAAATTAAACTTTTCATATCCTTTAATTAAGGATAAATATTTCAATGTCAATTAATATACAGTGTAGAAACCACCTATGGAATAAAATTCTTTATGTCATTATTTTAGAAAATTATAAAAAATGCCGAGACACGTCAACTTTTGAATTGAGTTGTGCGTTATGTAAACATAAATTTAAATGTACAGGGTGAATCACGCAAGTATGACATAGTCGGTGTTTTTTTTTTAATGAAACACCCTGTATATTTGCATATTTTTGAAATCCTCTTAATGAACCAGGGTGAAATTTTAAAATTAATAATTTATTATACTCGAAATATTGGTACTTTTTTAAATAAGCTAAATATGGATTTGTCAAAAATCTAAACTAACTAATTATTATACGTATACGTATGAAATATTCAACTGAGACTCACCGAATTGACATTTTAATGATGATCGGGTACGGGGATAACTGCAGAAGTCAAGTTGAAGTGGCAAACTTATTTAATCACAGATATCCCGAATTTTCACAGAGTACTGTGTCTAAAATTCATGCACAATTCAGAGAACTTGGACATGTCAAACCATTGAAAAGAAAACCACACTTCGTTGAAGATGATGTGAAAGTGGATATTTTGTTAAGTGTCGAAGAGAATCGAACTTCAAGTACACGTCAAATTGCCCGAGAAAATAATGCTAGTCATACAACTGTTCTAAGATGTCTTTATAAAGAAAAACTTCATCCCTACAAATTAACTTTTGTGCAGGAGTTAACAGAAGACGATCCAGATCGTAGAATAGATTTCTGCGATAGATTGATGAATAAGCTGAACAGAAATGAGATAGCTCTTGGTACCATTCTTTTTTCTGACGAATCAACATTCACATTGAATGGAGAGGTAAAACGACAGAACTGTAGATATTGGTCAGCAGAGAATCCTAATTGGATGCGTGAGACACATACTCAGTACCCTCAAAAGGTGAACGTTTGGGCCAGTATCATAGGAGACCAAATTATTGGTCCTATATTTATAGATGGAAATTTGACAGCTGAAAAATATTTAAATATGCTTAGAAATGAAGTTATTCCTGCGTTGGCAAACTTATATCCCAACGCAATAGATCCTAGCTTACAGAATGAAAATGTTTGGTTCCAGCAAGACGGGGCAACACCCCATTTTGCTTTAATGGTAGGAACTTATTTAGATTAAATTTTCCCCAATAACTGGATTGGACGAAGAGGGACTATTGAGTGGCCAGCTTGATCCCCAGACCTTACGCCGTTAGATTTTTTTCTGTGGGGTTATCTCAAGAACAAATTATATGCAATAAAACCAACTAGCATTGTAGACCTCAAAGACAGGATAACTACAGAAATACGGAATATTTCACCTCAAACTTTAAACAAAGTTAAGGAGGAGTTCTATAGGAGACTGTGCTATAGCCAACAACTAGGTGGAGAAAATTTTGAGCAATTATTTTAATGTATTAAAATCAAATACATCAGGTATTTTATGTGTGTGTTTAATTTCTGTAAAAATAAAAATTTCACCCTGTATAATTCATAATTGACTGTACATTATTTAGTTTGTTGGAATCGGTTCATTAAGAGGATTTCAAAAATATGCAAATATACAGGGTGTTTCATTAAAAAAAACAACACCGACTCTGGCATACTTCCGTGAATCACCCTATACATTTAAATGTATGTTTACATAACGCACAACTCAATACAAAAGTTGACGTGTCTCGGCATTTTTTATAATTTTCCAAAATAATGACTAATGAATAATGAAGAATTTATTCCATAAGTGGTTTCACATTGTATAAAGCATACACTGGGGAAATAAATTTTGATTAAATTTTAATATTTCTATCTAGTCCAACTTCCTCGAGGAAAGATGAATTTTAAAATACCCAAGATACGGTCCTTCACTGCTACACCATCACCAGAGGCGAAATTTTAATCTACAACTGGGTCTAAATAAACACTTACTCTTCCTCCCTGTTTTCTTATTAATAATTTGTAAAAAAAAGCAAATGCTCGGCCTAATTTTTAAAATCACAGATGTTATCAAGATAAAGGTTTGTTTCGGGAAAATTTTTTTTAAATAAATAACAGTTTTCAAATAGTTAATAAACATTTAGTGTTAGGGTCCAGCAAGGCCGGCGTTAGGGGGAAGCAAGGGGGGCAAAGATACACTGGGCCGTCGTCCTGGTTCCTAACTACATAGAAATTAAACGCGAGTCGCTTGGTTGTTTTTTTTACAATTAAGATACGACATAATTGCATAACGTCCATTTGTGGGAAGGGGGCCTGAAGGCGATTACACGGGTCCCGAAAATCCTAGCGCCGGCCCTGGGTCTGTTGTAATGAAATTTTCTTCATTTAAATAATAAAAATGCTTCTGAGCCCATCTCCTTCTCATTGTTTACTTCCATCTTGTGGTTTCTGATGGAATTTAGCAACCATTCTCATATTCGGTTCGTGGGATTCAATATTGGGAGCTATGTCGTTTATGGCAAAGCTCTTTTAGTGCCCCACACCTGACTCGTTTATCGAATACTCGTGATACAAATTTGAATATGATGTTCTGGTGTAGTCGGTGGATATTAAATTTTATTTTCATTGCCGTGCTCCATGGCCACATATAATAAAAAGGAGAAAAAGGGGAAATAAGTACGTAATTCACGATTCTACAGGGAAAATCCTGTTCCTGTTTCTCAAAATATTTCTTTGGTTTTCAGTACATGACAGATAAAATTTAACAATAAATGAACCTTCACTAAAAACCGGGTAGAGAAGTTTAAGAGGATTCTATAACGACAGCTCACTGTTTTCTTGTTTCCTTATAAAAGTAGATAGTCGACCATTTGTAAACAGAATTATAACTTTCTTTAGAAAAGTTTTCAGTATTATTTCTATCTTTACATTCCTTCTTGTACATATTACTTTCAAACTGTCACAATGGAATATTGTTTTGAGCGGTAAAAAAAAATACAAAATTATTGATGTGTACACAGGTCTGTATTCAGTTGGTTTCAATGTAATGCACGATTTTTTAGTTAGATCAGGACACATATCCGTTAAGGACATCATCAGTGAAGCCATTTTAGATATAAAAAAAGACTATATGGCCACTAGTTGGCCCATTCACAAATATGAGGTGGAAATACCTCACAGAAAGGACTGGCAAGACCCAAGCAGACTGAGGCTTCCCCGAGGATAGACCATCCTAGAATGTGTCAGAATTAACAAATATATGACTGACACTCATAGGAAAAACATACTAACTGACAGACAGGCAACCCTTGCAGTTTTAAACAGCCGCAAGGTAACCTCCAGACTTGTAAAAGAATGCCAGAAAGAACTGAATAATCACGATGCGACAGATTCTAGAATTGTTATATAAGCTTAATAGTGGATTCAACTTCAACGTGACTTGTCAATAGAACACGTTTCACTGCCATAGGAGTCGCAAAATGTTCTAACGATTCTTATGTTAGTTGAATTTTACACAAGCTATTGAGACCTTTGGGTATCGAATCAAATTTTTCGTAATATAAAGTATAGAATGTCCAGGACTTTGTGATGTAATGATTATCCAGCCTTTTTTTATCATTGAATCGATTTTTAAATAGGAAATAAAATATATCCACTTTTAGAGATAATATTACTTGAATGATTCACGGATCCCATAAAATTTCTAGTTCACAATTTCAATGGAAATTATCCTTGTGAAAGGACACTCTAAATTTGAACCACTGATAACTTTTTAACTATAAATGTAGATCTTTATTTTATGGGGAAAATCAAATGTATAGGTGAGGTTTTTTTAATAAAATTCGTTTCCAATTTTCAAAGCTGAATATGTTTATAAATACCACGTCAAAAATAACATTCACACAAACACAAGTACAAAAAGAAAAGAAAGTTGAAAGCAGATTCTGTGGAAAATGTAATATAGAAATTGCGACTGCATTGAGAAACGAAATATGTTTTCGGTATATAAGAGATGGGAGTTTTTTAGTTATTTGCAGGTACATAATGAGAATTTTGCAAAGTAGTTTTACTAAAATGAAAAATACCCAACCTTTGGTGTCATTATTTAAATAATTTGTGTTGCTTTCCAATTATGTACGCCTTGGAATTTCAATATTGCTTTTTAAAATTGACAATATAGTAAAAATTCACGATCTTTCATAAACTATTTCTCAATTAACTTATTTAACAAAAATAACTACATATTAAATAATATTATTATCTTAAAAAAAAAGAAAATTAACAATCTTACAAGTTTCCGTCGTAATAAAGTCCTTTTGCTGTCTTTCCAGATAAAACTAATTCTTTCATAATTTCTCGGCAAATTAAACTTACCCTTTTTAGATGTTCTGAAACTGTCGTCCCTTGGCACATATTGGATGTCATAGACGAGAGTGGTATTAGGCAACAAATCTCTGTCCTTATTTATCTTGTATACTGCGTATTTGAAAGCCAGTTCCACGCTGCTATTCTTTTGATCTTCAGTAAAAATTGCTCCTGAAATAATATTAGATCTGACAGTTAATTTCTAAAGAAATGGATATATCAATAAAATTTCTTTTAAAATATGCCTAGAGTGATTTTTCTGC